>JBBMKF010443315.1:0-13410 GCA_037834155.1 Curcuma caesia
TCGTTACAATAAAAAGGCGTCTTTTTATGTAACGACCCGGCCCGTCTGCCCGTGGGAACTCTACTTTTTCCCGACCCCTTATTTTCTTGTGAGTCATGGGTCTTCGACCATCGACCGTGCCGTTACCTTCTAGGACCGTGCCGTTACCGAGGGGCTGGAGATCGAACCGCGGATCCCTGAGTTACAATCCGAATGTCTTACCGTTGCACCATTGCTCCGGGGACCACATGCATATTAAAGAATTTATACGAAAGGAGTGAGCAATTGATTAATAACTGAATCCATTAAATTAAAATCAAATAAATTAAATTTTTTTATATTAACTGAACTAATCAAATTTTTTTACCGAAATCAAACAAACCGAACATCGAAATAATCAATTTTTTTTTATCATCAGTCAACTTTTGAATAATGACAGTGGAATCCATGTATTAAACATTCTGAGTTACAGTTCAGGAACATAGTATTCGATTAATGACTTTCCATTCGATTTAAGTCTTTAACTCTAAATCTAAAATTGAAGCGAATTAGTCAATTAATTGATATTTTTTTAAATAATTTAACCGAATCGAACTTTAATTTTTTATTGATTTGATCGGTTAATTCAATTTGATCAATATTTTACTCTGCTAAAGACTAAAGTACATAAGTAGCCATTTAACATAACAATTTATCGCATCTTACTCTTAAGTTTAAAAAATATTTAAAACAGCACATATAACTTTCATATTTTTTTAAAAATGCATTTATTTTCCAAAATATCATTCCAATTATGACACCTATATTTATAACCTGAATAGAATCCAACAAAAAAAAAAAACTTTGGCAGCTCACGGTTGCCCAGACCACAAGTACTTCAATTGATTCACTCAGTAAAAGTTAACTACATTGTTTGATCTTCAATATTTTTGCTGTTAAGTTCATTGCCTAGCTTAAAAGTAAAATAAGCTTCTTTTGAATATTAAGCTGCCATAAGAGGATGGATAACTATTTATCTCAAAGTTTTATTTTTGTTTTATTTTTCGGGTCAATGTTTATCTTCATAATCATAATTCTGAAGCAATTTAGTCTATAAGATTATGATATCATATACCGAAAGAATTGGAGGGTATCATCATAAAAGTAATTTAGTGACATTGAATTCTTTAGCAGAGTGAAAAATTCTCTAAGTTCTTAACAAAATTCTCCAAGTTCTTAATTTAGTGGCATAATCATAAAATTATATTTAAATGAGAGAAAATGACAATTTATTATGAAAATACTCTTGCTCGTTACATTGTATGTCCATTAGCTGCAATGCACAATTCTTTATAAAATTAAAAATTTTAATGTTTTTGAAACTAGAAACTTAAGTTGCAGCTTAGGTTAATAACAAAAATCTAACAAAGTTCATTATATCTCAAATTTTAATAGCAAATTGATTTGTCACTTTTGTTATTTATTTATTTATTTATTTTTGCTTCAACCAAACTTATAAAAGAATTTTGTGCTCCAATAATATTAAAAAAAAATCTTGAACACACATTTATGAATAAGGTTTTGCGTGAGAACCCAAATAGCTAAAAGTTGATTTCCAAATTAATTTATCATCAAAATTTAAAAATAATAAAATTTTCTGAGCTTCTAGTACTAACACATGTTATGTTGTAATATGAGTTTATAATTTTAAAATTGTTGAAAATAAATTAGATTGCTTCTTGGAGATCATTAGCTAAAGACTAAAGTTTAACATAATTAATAAACTTATAAATTTTTAACACTAACATTAGTTATAATATGAGTTTATGACTTTAAAAGATATTAAAAATTTTATATTTACAAGTGCAATTGGATTAATAAATCACCTAAATTTTGAGACCCATAACCTTTAAGTTTATAATACCAAAAATCATAATTTAAGTTTATAATACCAAAAATATGGAGTAAATGTGATATTCTATGGTGGGAGCCGCCTACAAAATTTATGTTCTACACCGATAGCGAGAGATATGATATAAACTATTCCCGTTTCTTCCACAAAGCATATAGGGCATACAATCACATGACTGTCAAAAGCAAGTTTTCGGAATCATAACATTTGATTCGGATATCAGACTGAAATTTTCGTTGTGCCAAATCAAAACTCATTTGAAGATAGTTACTAGATGAAATCCGTAACAAGCCGATTTCAAATTCCAAAAATGACGTATAAGGGCTTTTCGAAAACTCCCAATAATTTTTATCTTTGTTTTTGTTTTGGAGTTATTTCATCTTTTGCATCTTTACATTTTAGAGACTATTTAAATTATTTATTTAATTATTTTAGACAATTTTTTATCAATTTTAATTTTCAACCGCCAGCAAATTTTACTTGGATCAATAAATTATAGAAGATTATTTTCGATATTAACATAACCGACGGGAGCTATAGGTTGTACTCATCGGAAAGCAATCAAGATTTAAATTAATTGCCTTTGAATGATATCTAAGAAGATAGAACTTGCGAATATTAGAACAAAACCATGTCATCCCAATTTAAAGAGGAAAAAAATGTGTGCAGTCCAGTTACCCTTTGGACCATGCTCAGCAACATCTATCTTCTTAGAAACTCTAAATGAATAATTCTGTTGGCGCCTAGAGAAAGGAAACAAGTTTCTTATGACTCTTAGAACTTGAGGAAGGCTATTCCAAGCCTTTTTAGTACAAAAAAATGACGGTAAAAATTTTAAGTTTCTTCACCACAAGCCAATGGTTTTCCACCAGAAGCCTCCAACGCCAAGCCAGATAATGATGTTGACAACAGAGACAAGGAATCCATAGCCCCACCACTGAGCTAGTGGCACGTAATTTGCACCATAGAAAACTGGTGCAGACCCAATGCCATAGTGAGTGAGCCCGCCCATGAGATTTGAGAGGAAAGCGAGGACCATTGCTCCGAATAGGGGAGGGGTGCCCAGTGCACTGGCTACTGACAAGAAGGCTGTGAACATGGCTCCAATGTGTGCAGCCCCGCTTGCGAAGAAATAATGCGAATAGAAGTAGAGCAGTACCAAAATGCCAAAAGATAGTTGCCAAGAAAGACCCAAGCCACCTACAAACTGCATTGAAGAACATTTCACACGTCTGAAAATAATGTTTCAATATTTGAGAATTCTCAGACAGATAAAGCATGATAGCACTAACAGTAGGAGCACTAACAGTAGGTTTTTGAATTTGGATATCACAAACCTAAAATGGTTTGTGCAAACTAAGGGAGTTAACTTTTTATTTGCCTTGATATGCTGATGCTATTAGTGGGTACATATAACCTGTATGAAATGAAAATTTATTGTTTCCAATACTTTTGATGATCGTCATCTGTGAGGAAGAACTAGCCATTTTAAAAGGATAAATTGATAACAAGAACAAATATTTTCTTCAATCAGAAAGTATTATTTTCCCATGTGGTGGTCATGTTTAGCCATTTAAGGTCTGCTTCCATTTGAAAAATTACTTGCACTGACATTGATTAATCTGGATAATTTTCTGCTTAAACTAACTGGTGTAGTGTCACAATTAAGAAAATTCACTGGATGATACTTCCAATATCTATGACAAATACTCAGTTCAGTAAATTTTAAAACCACAAACCTCAATTGAGCATCATCTAGCCTTCTACAAAATCAGGATAAGAGGCAAGTAAATATAGTGACAGTATACATTGTTATACAGCTCAGGTCCGAAAAGAATTAATCGTATATTTGTCTGATTATGCATTATAAAAGGCTGCTTTTAAAAGATGACTAATCTAGAGCTTGTGAGAACTTAACCTACACCGATAAAATGAGGTGACAATTATATGTACATTGGTTAACATTTGATAAAAATGTATGCAAAGTTCATACCTTGACTACTGTCTGACTAAACCAGGAGATCAAGCCATATTTGTTGAGATATCCAGCCATTGCAATTAAAGCAGCAAACCACGTGAGGGTGTCCCATGCAACTGACTCTGCCAAACATTCCTTCCATGTAACAACTCCTGTTACAAGAAGAATGGATAAACCAAGAATTGCAGCAGTTACAGCATCCACACTTAGTGTTCCTCCAAATATCCAAAGTCCCACCTGTACAAAGCAAAGCAAACAGATTTTTCTTGTTACAAAGAAACCTAAATGCTGCTGTAGGCAAACGCAAAAACAAACAGAACAATTCCGCTTGGAAACTCAAATCTATGTGATTATGTATCAAACTACATTTAAATAGGACGTCATTCTACAACAAATCACATTTAAATAGTTGCTAATAAACACAAAAATTAGCATTGTAAGTGATAGTACCAAACATAATAAAGAAAAGCCTAATTCTATAAATAGTCAGTTGACTGGTTAGCAAGTATCAGAAACAAAGATTAGAAATTGATATGGATCTTAAGTTTAACATAGTAAACAACCACATGAATGTGCAAGCCACAAACACAAATAAGTACCGTTAGAATTTGTCCCGCATACTTATTAAGTCATATAACAATAACTGTGGGATGGCCATGGTTCTAAAAGGCAAAACAAATATGGCCACATTGTAAAATAGATACATTGTATTTTTAAAGCCATAACTATGGTTGTGTAACACAAACATACACACTACAGCAGCAGCAAATACTTCTGATACAACTATCTTTATCAATGTTTAACTTGATCTATCAATGAAAGGATTGATTAGAATGAAAGCACCCATGGATAACTCAAAGGAACTTAAGTCCCGACCAAGCATTAAGTAAATTGATGCAGTAATTATCCAACACATGAGAGGCTAGTGTTAATAGCGCTTCAGATACTAGCAAAACAACAATCCAAGACGGTGAAGCTTCACTAAATCATGAGATAATTCATAGCAATCTAGCTTCAGGTAGTTAAAAGGAACCAGGAAAAGGAATGAAGGAAAACCACAAGACATTAGTTGCACTGAGATAAAGATCGATGGGCTTCAATTGAATTACAAATGGCATTTAAGCAACTAAGGGACAAGGTACATGCACTTTTCACATCGCTATACAAAATAGAAGTCATTCTGCAAAAGTTTAGTTTCCTGGATTAATTATATCAAAGCAACAACCGATGAAAGGAATTATCACGGAACTTTATTAGCAAAAACCCTACTTCATGGCGGAATTGTTGACTTGAATTTAATAATCAAGAATTGAAGGAGCAAAAGTGATAGAAAATAAACAGGATCACAATGAAAGAACGACCACCAGACTGAAAAAAAAGGAGCAAGGCAACTTTTACCGTTAAAAGAAGCGTCCCTGCCATGATAATCTCGTTCTTCGTCATCGGTCCCATTTTCTCCAGCTTCTGCCTGGCAAGTTTGGGTGCATCAGGGCTGCTCTTTACCGTTGGCGGATATATCACGTAGAGCAGCAAGGGCACGACGATCAAGGAGATCAGGCCAGGTACAATCGCAGCCACAGCCCAGTCAGTCCATCCGATCGTCTGCTTGATGGCATTGTAAGTAAGATTGGCACTCAGAGGGTTTGCTGCCATGGCGGTGAGGAACATGGACGAAGAGATCACAGAGGTCTGAAAGCAAGTAAGCATCAGCCACGAGCCCAACCGGTTCTCGGTTCCATCCCCAACGTTGCTTCCGCAGGCTTGACAGAGGGCTTTCACTAGAGGAAGAAAGATCCCCCCAGCGCGAGCGGAGACAGAAGGAATGGCCGGGGCAAGGAGGGCCTCGCTGAATACAAGGCTGTACCCAAGGCCGAGAGTGGAACTCCCAAAAAGGGAGACGAACTGGTACGCGACGCGATTCCCTAGGCCCGTCTTGATGAATCCGCGGGCGAAGAAAAAGGCAAGCGCGATGAGCCAGGGAATGGGGTCGCCGAAGGCGGAGAAGGCAGCGGTGAAGGATAGGGTCTTAGTGAGGACGGAAGCGCCTAGGCCCATCAGCGCGACGGCGCCGAGTGGGAGCGGCTGCGTAATGATGCCGACGATCGTGGCGAGGAAGATGGCAAGAAGCTGCCAGGCGTTGCGGGAGACGCCGGCGGGGCAGGGAACGAACCAAAGGATGACGCCAGTGGCGATCGATGCAGCGAGGGGCTTCAAGGCGGCGCCCTGCCAGGGGGCAGGAGCCGGGGCGGGTGAAGGGACGGCTGCGGGAGCTGCGGCAGAGGCGCAAACAGGGGCAAGAAGCGATCGGCGGACACGGTTGGAAGTCAATCCAAAAGAAAGGGGCTCCGCGGAGGCGGATCGGAGAGAGGGGAAGATGGGCTTGGCTCGAGAGCTGGAGGCGGGGGTCCTGGAGAGAAGGGACCGGGGAAGGGTGCGGCGCTGGCGCAAGGAGGGCAAGGGGTGAACCCCGGAGCTACAGACGAGAACGGATGACGCCATCGTCGGCGCAGTGACGGAGGAGAACGAATTCGGAGTCGCCGGCGATGCTCCGCCTCTCTTTTCTATTTCTCAGGATGTCTCAGCGATGCGATGACTTCGGATACATCGAGAGCGCTCTTCTCAGAATATATATTGGGCGATCGGACGGCGGAGAAGGTAGAAAGAATAGTGAGATCAACCTCCGGGTTGAGGAGCGATGATCGAGTGGAGTGCGATGCGCGTGCGTTCGGATGTCCGCATGGCCACGCCGTTTGAGCTCATTATTTTATTCGAAATGCCTTTTGAATCTTCATCGCGGCGACACTTTTAGATCCTTGAAATGATCTGGCCCTTCAAAACTGCCCCTTCATAACGTGCCTGAAACATAAAATACCACTTAAAATTATACAGTTCAGATTCAGATGAAACGACTGCAAATTTGAGATTAAAGCTTCAACACCAAACAACCTTGGCAAACAACCGTGGATTATGAAGGGCAAAAATTTATCCTCAAACCGTTGAGGACATAGTAAAACACTGATATTCAAATTACAGAAACAGTTTCAATCAAATGTTAAATAGTGCATGCATTTATACACCAACTTCCCTGACAATTTCATTTTCTTCAACATACATCAGGATCTTTTTCAGATCTTTCTGCCTACGAAAACAATATTAGCAAACCCGAGAAAGTTGACTGCTTAAGAATTTCACTGAATAGTTTTGTAATAATTGACCATATGAGACAAAGGACATCTTTGCTTCCTTCAAAAACTTACTATAGTTTAGAAACCAAGATAAAAAAGAAAGGGATTTGAAATATAGGAAAGCAGTTCACCAGACATCTTGATATAAAATAAGAATTTAAGGATCCCAATTCTGGAACTGGCTGAACTCTAAGTATCAACAAATCTCTTTTTTATGAAATGAAGCTGTCAATAACTCCCAGCTTCTTTCCCTTCGCCAACCTACTAGCCAAAAATAATAATATCAGCCATCTAATATTGAAGGAAAATTAGCTCTTTTCCCCTTGAGTTAACACCTGATCAAGTTGCATTTGTTCAAGCCATGCACCAAGTACTGCAGTTTGATCATGTCCCTCCATCTGACTATTAGAATTTGAACACTCACCGAAGATTGTAGACAAGCCAGATGTTCTAGGAGACATTGCCGCACATGTCAATTTCTCAGGTGATGATTCTTTTACCAGTGAATGAACCCATGATAAATCAGGTTCATCGCCATTTCCATGCATCTCAAATGAAGAAGATCGTCTAAGCCCGCCCAGCTCTTCCCCATTCACTCCCCAATCAGCTGCACTAGAGGGAGATGCCCACTTGCACCAAGATGAGCTAACAGGAGAGCAAATGTTTGGAGATAAAATGGAAGAAAGATCACGTGAACTCAGGCTACGGAGTGTCTGCTGCCTCTCCTGCTGAGAAAGCAAAGCAACACGAGAACTCATCGGAGAGACAGACTCCACACTTCTTGGAGACATGAGGCTAGGTGAAGAAATAGTGCGTGATGCTTGCAACAAAGAAGAATGCGCAGATAGATGTTGGGTGTCGGCAGCTGTCGGAGAGAATAAGCTTGTTTTAATGGGTGACAACAGACTATGCTGCTGCTGCAGCTGATTGAGAATAGCAGTCCTGTGAGAGGGTGAAAAAATAGCCCCTTGGTCAGAGTTATACCTAGGAGATAAGGCAATCTCAGATGAAAAAATTTCATCAAGGTTTGAGGGCGTCAGGGTTTTGTTCCTGACTGAGTTGTTTCCTGTTAATGAGCCAAGCACAGAGTAGCTCGCATCATTTAACAGCTGCTGGGTATCAAACTCCGAGAGGTCCTCCAAAGGCATATCTCTTGCACTGAGAGAGGAGCGTAGCCTACTTGACTGGATATTGCTTGCTGGAAGATTCAAGGTAGGTACATTTGGCTGCTGCCAACCAAGAGTCGAGTGGCCAGTACCATTGCTCAACAGAGACATCGTTGGTATGAAGGGGGGCATAATAGCAGAAACTGAAGATGGCGATCCAGGTACAAGTCCCAAGGCTGCAGCCATCTCCAATGTAGCAGATGATGATGACCGGGGAGAGGGCACAGCGGAGCCAGTAGACATATAAAGTGGGCGCAGCTCCTCATTTGTGTGCGCAAAGAAACAGACGCGTCGGGAGCAGCTAGTCCCATCCTTGCATAGCCTCGTGCGATACTGGGCTGGGTGAAGCCAGCACTCAAACACCCCATGCGCATACTCACACATGTCTCCTCTCCTACATGCTCCTTTACGGAAATCAGGGCAGGGGACGCAGCTATAGTGATACTTTCTGGGGTCTCGCCGCCTAGCGTTCTCACCTGGATGGACAAATGGGCACTCAGTCCAATCATGAGAATAAGCTCGGGAACACGGACGAATTTTGAACGAAAATATGCGGAACTCATCAGAAGCATAGATGCTGTTCTTGATGTCTGGGAGTGATGGGTCAACAGGATACTCTTTCTTCTCAGATACAGCAAACCGAGGTAGGTCACGGAACTTAACCATGGGAGGAGAAGAAGTCGAGTTGGATAATGGAGATCCATCCTCGTCAGGTGAGAAAGAAAGCGGTGGTGAATCAGAGTTAGAAGAGGTAGTCATCACGCAAAGAGGATGCGGGTGATCTACCTCATCCGTACCATTGCTGTTCCCTCCAAGAAGATGCTCAAGAGTAGACTTTACATCAGGCAACTTGGGAGGCGCCACAGCCACATTGGCTGCACGGTTTCCATTGGCATCAAACAAAGTGGGGTCTGCACGGGCGGCAAGAAGTATCTTCACGGCATCAACAGCATCAAAGGATCCGCCAGAGGCAGCGCAGTGGAGCGCTGTAGTTCTGTCAGGCCCGGAGGCCTGATTGATATCCACGGAAGGTAAGGAGACGATGAACTTGAGCACGTCAAGACTTCCATATGTTGAGGCCACCATCAATGGAGTCCGATGCTCGAGCACCATGCGGTTGGAACCCTTCTTGCGGCCATACCAGAAGCCCACCTTATCGACGGCTGATGGATCTTGTTCGACAGACCGCCTGAAGGCTTCGACGTCATTGTTCGCGGCAAGCTCAAGGAGGTTCGACGACTCCTCGTCTATCTCGAACGTTAGGCAGTTCATCTGGCTTCCATTGATGTTCTTCCTAAAAGTTTGAAGCTTGTGACAATGAAAGCTTTATGCGCTACGAATCTCCCTAGTAGCCCTGGGAAAATAAACGATCGATAACAGAAAGGTTAGAAGAACAATCATTTTACCAAGGTAAGATAATCTAGAAGAAACAAAGATGGAAGATGATAGTTTCATTCAAGGATATAGTGTAAATGGTAACTATTTAACAGGAAAAAAAATGATGCAACGTAATATATTAGAAAAGAAAAACAAATTGATAGCCATCCATCTGATTCTTGTGCTATGAAAGCATGAAACATTACCTCCAGAAATGCCTATTATTGCGATAATAAGAGAAAGGACAAGCACCAAAGGTCCAAACAAAAGCACCAAGAATCAGAAACAGTTTGCTATACCAGCTTGCTGAGACGCTGCTAGCAAGGACTTAAAGCATTTTTTATTTTTTAAACCTGATAAAAGCAGAAAGTGAACAAAAGTTGGCTAGATCTTAACAGGTAAAGATAGATAAGAGATCTCCTTTTAATGTGTACAAACGCAAATCAGCATCGCGTGAGAAAAATCGAAGGAAGACCGCAGATTCCCTCACCTGACGAACAAATATGAGCTAAGAAACAGCCGAAACCAGCGTCAGCGCAGAGCGGAAGATGTTTAAGCTTCCCGGCCTTTCAACTGTCCGATCCGATTACAACCTAGAGTGAGGAGAAAGTCGCAAGCCTGAGAAAAAACCAGCGATCGGACGAGGAAAACTGACGCAGGATGCACATCTCCATGGCTGATGAACCAGGAGCTCGCCGAGGAAGAAGAAACGCGAGTAAGAGAACTCCCTCTGGTCCTGGTCCTGGTCCCAGATGTACCCCAAATGAAAACCAAATGAAACGCTTCCCCAAATGAGAGCCAAATGTATTTGTTTCAAGGGTCAGAAGCTTTAACTCATGCAACTCTTTTTTTTTTCTTTTTTTTTTTTACCGGCGAAGACACTAGAATCGACGAAACTATCTCAACGCAAATACTTTGACCCGCATTCATACTCTTTTAACTATTCATCTGTAAGTGTGGGGCCCAGCTCGATGAGAACCTGGAGCAAAATTCAAATGCTGAGTTATGACCGTCTGAGCCGTTGGCGTGGAAGAAGCTACTCGGTGGCCAAATGGGACCGGTTGCCGGATATGGACTCCGCTGGATTGGTAAATCCGGCATGCGGTCATCAAATCCGGTCGAGAAAAATAAAAGATAATTCCTGCATCGCTTCCAATACACGTATGCGATCGGATCTCTAACCGTTCAATTTGCTTTACGATCCGTAATCTAGTGTGATAGAGTTGCTATGCCTTTGCCGCATACAGAAATTACATGCGGTTAATTGTACACCCCCAGTCCGATAAAACGTGGAACCCGATACCGGCCTCTCGTGCGCGACGAAGACGATGTGACAAATTTTCTCCATCAACATTTTGATATTTTTCCAATATGAAAACAAAATAAAAATAAATGATATTCTCACTCCGAAGGCTTTCACCTCCCCGCAGACATCCACTCCTAAGATTCAACGAAGTGGTGGTAGATCTGTAGATGTTGCACTCTGCCCTAAATTTGGGTGTGAAGATAACATCCGATTCTAAGGTTTCCGTCCATGTGGACATTTTGTGTAGAATTTAGATATTATTATATTATTATTTTATAATAATTTAAATTAAAACTATTTTAAATGATTTTGATTAAAATTACTGTAAAAATATTTGATCAATTTTAATTAAATTAGAATAGTTCAATTAATTTTTAAATAATTTCAATTGAAATGTAAAATTAAAATAAAAACATTTTTTGCCTAAACTATGTTATCAAAATAAGTCATCAATGAACATATCCAAGCGTATAAAATCACACACCTTGTCACAACAATAATCATGCCATTTCATTATCAACATCAAAACGTGAATGAAATGCTAAATCCAATTATTCACGGCCTCGATGAGTCGCTATGTGCGCTCCACCTCTTTCTTTACATTATTCTGGAGCTCATATTCCGCGCAGAGCTAGGCAGTGCGCCACTCCGCAACAATGTCCACTTTAAACCTGTGCTCTTAACTTTTGCAAAAGGCGTGCATGCATCTATGCATCTGCTTTTATTTAATCCAACCCCTCTTCCTGTTTCCTGTTGCCTCGCTGTTGCTAACCAAACCTTTCATAAATCGTCACGTACGACTGCTATTCCTAGCTCGTAGGTAAAGGTGTAGGTGTCCCCTTCCTCAGCATCTGGCCCCGCTCCGGAGCACACCTCCGTCTCCCCCCGTCAAACTCAGCCATTGTCGCCTCATCGGTGCGCCGTGCCATGCTGACGCTTCTCCAACCTACTCGTTTATAGCGATAACTCTTGCTTAAATTCAAAGGCTCGCAGACCTACTTCGCCTTTGATTGTTTCATTCAGATGTGGACGTCCACTAAGTGATCCCGTGCTGATCCCTACGGGCTACGGCAAATCTGAGGCCAAATAAAAAGATGTCACCTAAGAAAATAATAATCTTGAGCTAGCATGCAGCCACATAATTGATACTCGATGAAACATTTATCACGAGGGATTTTGGACTTTTTAATAGCAACTTCAACTTTATGGCTCCGACCCAATTCGTTGATCAGCCCCATCCATTTGTAAGGACGCTTGCCTTACAGTGTGCTAGTTTGGCATATAGCCATACAAATATATTACATGAAGATGAAAACGCTTTCTTTTATTTTATCTTTTAATTTGCATCACCCTCGTGCTGTCCACCTACTCATCCGTACGTGGCTCGAATTGTTTAATCTGATCTGCAACTTCTGTAAATTTTTCAACAAATTTAAAACGTGCCCCGGAGAATCAAAAGTCATCTGTGATTTCCTTGGGTCTGCAGTTGATTACTGTAGAATAAATTTATTAAAATAAATAAAAATTAAATTTTAATGACGTTGATATAATATCTTTCTTGTAATCTTGTAATGATTAATTATAATTTTTTAATTTATTTTTTATAAAATATAAAATTATTAAATGATGAATTTTATCTTTGTTAAATTTGATATTTATAGATTTACAATAATAAAATATTTGAATCTGCTCATATGTATATTTTTTAAAAAAATAACAAGTTCAATATAGATCATGCAATGTAAGATCAACTGAAGGTGAGTTAAGAGAAATGATAGATTGCATAGAAATACAATATAAAATTTTAAAATGATACATTATAAGTCTGGATCCCACCTCCATACACATCCATACAATGTGTGTCACGTAAAAATTTTATATTATATTTTTATACAGTCTATCATACTAAAATTTTATATTATATTTTTAATACAGTCTATCATTTCTCCTCGTGAACTAAAATGAAGTGACTATTGTACTCGCTAACAGGAAGAGCAATATGGCACGAAGAGGGAGTCACTATATTGCTTACCTCATAAGTAGTTTGACGCACTCATTAAAGTGTTTTTTAAATATTCCGGCCGCTTGTCGTAATTAGTTCATCAATCAAGAGCAAGTTGCGGAGTTAGAGCCATAAGAGAACTAAACATTAATGACTAAATTTAGTATTCCATTGGATAAGAATCAATTAAATTAATAATATTCATATATAAAAATTATAAATGATTCATAAATAAAATTTGTAAATAAATTTATATTTAAAATGAACAAATAAATTTAAAATATCAAACTTATTAATCAACTGAACAAACTAAATAATATAAAAATTTTAAACCATCAAACGATCTTAAATTAACAATTGGATAATATTTAAACGAGTTTAGCTCAAATTTATAAGGAAAAAATCATGCTAAACTTGAACACTTTGATTCTTTTTAATTTCTGTTTGGTTTGACTTGAAGCTCGAACAATATAAAATTTGACTGGCTACTTGTTTACAGCCCTATGTTGGATGTACTAACACAACA
>JBBMKF010443326.1:0-13409 GCA_037834155.1 Curcuma caesia
ATTAAAACCTTTGGCTTCTATTTTTCTACAAAATTCATGTTTTAAATTTAATCTAATTACAATCTCATCACCAAACCATCTATATATAGCTATATATAGCGAATACTAAGAAAGTATATCTTATATATGATTACATAATTCATCAAGCACTAATGTAAAATTATTGAGACTTTGACTTAACTCTTGATGTAAATGTATAACTATTGAAAATAATTTGTAATACTCCAAGTAACTCTAATCCTAATAACAAATTCTAACACATATATCTTTATTACATTAATATAACTACATTACTTTCTTCTATAAAACCTAAAATAGTAGTTGTCTAAATAGTAGTTGTCTAGGTACTTTATTGCAGGTCTATTCTTAGTCAATCAAAATCATAAGCAAAATCCTTCTGTGTTTTTTATTGTTGTTTTATTAAAATAATTAGCATCTATGGTTGATCTTTAAGATAAGAAACCAAAATATCAAAAATTGTTCTATTGTATTTTTTATCATTAAGATAAAAAAGATTAATCATGATGCAAGATTTAAAAGAAAGGGGAGGGAAAGAGATGCACCAACCAAAATAGCCGTAAAGAAATTGAAATACATTCTTATATTATATACATATACTTGTTCTAGTTTTAATTATGTCAAACAAAGTCCAACTCATGATTAATCAAGATTCATTCTAATTCTAAATATTTGGAGAGCATTATTTGATGTGTCTTAAAATATCATGAATTAATCTCAGGAGCTATAGAACTAAAGTTTTCATGCAATGCACAATATTAGGAATGTATAATCGAGATATTTTTACATTTTCATTGTTTCAAATTTTAATTCAATTGACTTTGTAATTACTATTGGGTTATATTTACAAATAAACAAACTAAGTGGAACAAAAGATTATAAAATTAGAACCCATTGAGTTGATAATGGAGTGTTTTTAAGCATGTTGAGGTGTCCAGTGTGAGCATTGCATGGTACCAAAAATGTACCATTCTAAATGTCACACTGAATCTTGATATAGAATGATGCTTTAAATTTTGGTCCTACTCAAAAAACTCTTTGGTTTTAAAAGATTTCCATATAAGTCGAACAACAAGTTAATCAGTCTATACTCGCCAATTAGCACAATATCATCGGCATAGAATATAAACAAAAGATATTATTTTTCAATATCATGAGATAATCTACTAATATAAAAAAGATAAATTTAATTTGTAACCGGATTTTCATTCCACTCCCAATAAATGTTTGAAACATAATTTGTGATACCAAGCCATGCTAGTAGACACAAACAGAATTTATTCTTCCGCCCACTGACCATCACTAACACTAGAACGGGTAGAGCTGCGAGGTAGCAACGGTCTCATATAGGCTTCCACGAGGTCGCAAGGCCACCGCCACCTCACAGCCGCTATGCGAAGCCCTCAGCGTGGTCACGAGGCCACTTGTGGCAACCTCGTTTGGTAGGCGGCCTGCATTTTTTTAAAAAAACTTCTTTTTCTTTCCCCTTTTAATTTTATTTCATCTTAGTTTAGGGTTTAGGACTATTTTTATTTAGGGTTTAGGGTTAGGGTAGTAATAGCATCTATAGCAATCAAATATAAATAAAAATATTTTCTAATTAATATTTTTATATTTAAGAAAGTATCAAAATTATATCGGTATTGTACGATACGGTACCGAACTCATATCAATCTAATCAAAACTGAAACTCCAGAAGAGTTCGAAATTTTAAATCTTAGCTTGAAATAAACTCGAAAAGTAAAATACTTGTACACATTCAACCCCATCAAGTTTAACTCAATCTTGGCTTTCACATGTTGCACCTCAATATTGAATCTAAAGGCTATATAAATATCCATATAATTCTTGATAAGCACACTGTGCAGTCCAAAACTCAATTGTTGCACCTAACTGCACAGATTTTTAGTAGCATTGGTCCAGTCAAGGCTGAAATGTTATGGCTCAGAAAATACACATGTTGCCTATCTAGCGAGCTATAATTTATCGAAAAATAGTAAACAGATAGATCATGCGCAATTTTCTATGACCTAGGAGTGGCCATATGATGTAGTACAGGTGGATTGCCCATGAACCCATCAATTTTACATCATGGAAAAGGGGGACTTCCAAACTACAAGCTATTTCAAGTTCAACTAGTTATATGGCAGTCTAAATATTTATGTTTTACTATTAATGATATTCAATTCTCAGCAAATGTCCAAGTTTGGTGGATTAGAAACGGATGTAAATATCTAAATTACTGCCTATGATATGTTCTGATCCAAGCCAAGCATAATTATTCCAAGGTTGATCCTTAGATATCTGAATACTAAACCATACTAGTTGATACGGTCAGTGCACAATTAGCAGTCCAAGCAAAGATTAGAGGTGGACTACTGTTTGTTGAGAAGGCCACTGTACATAACAATAAGTTTGATAGAACTATAAAAATTATATTTAATTGATTACTTTTTAACCGAGATCTTATCCAGGGACATTTACAGAATAGCAAAAGCGAGAAAGAGGACAAAAGATCTTATCCCAATAAGATGTATTAAAGATGAATGCACTAGAGTACTATTAAATGATGAGGAAATAAAAGAACGATGGAAAAAATATTTTTATCAACTTTTTAATAAAAGTTTAGGTGATCAATTTAACTTAGGTAATTAAGTAAATCAAATAAGTATAGAAATTTAACTATTTATCATAGAATTCAAACTTCAAAAATAGAACAAATTTTAAATGGGATACAAAATGAAAAAGTAATTCGATCATATGATATTCTGATAGAAGTATGAAAGTGTCTAGGGAAATAAGATATTAAATGATTTACAAATTTATTCAACCTGATATTAAAAATCAAAAAAATGTCTGATCAATAGAGTAAGTACTCTAGTTTCCTTATATAAGAACAAAGGAGACATACAAAATTGTGTAAACTATAGGAGTATTAAGTCATACTATAATACTTTGGAAAAATAATAGAAAAAAGATTAAAGAAAGAGATCACAGTAACCGAAAATCAATTTAAATTTATACCTAGAATATTGACAATAAAAGTTATATATCTTCTCGAATAATTAATTAAAAAGTATCAGGAACAAAAGCAAAACTTACACATGGTGTTCATCGATCTCATCGATCTAGAAAAAGCTTATGATAGAGTTCCAAGGAAAATTATATGAAAAAATCAAAAAAAGAGAGATGTTAGTATAGCGTATATTGAATTAATTAAGAATATATATGCGTATGTAATAACAAAAGTGGTGAATTAATCGAAGTGTTTCCCATAAATATAGGATTACAACAAATATCAGCTTGAAGTTCCTATCTTTTTACACTAATAATGGAAACTCACTGAACACGCCCAAGATACGGTATCGTGGTGCATATTGTTTTAATAGATGAGACACGTAAAAGAGTAAATGTTAAACTCAAATCTTAACGGAAAATACTAGAAGTGAAAGATTTTAGACTTAGTAGAGTAAAAAAAGATAGAATATGTAAAATTTAAATTTTGCAATATTAGACGTAATGAGACAATTATTAACATAGGAGATGACGAATTGTCTGTAACTGAGAGCTTTAAGTATTTAGGATCATTTTTGTATAGAATATAAATAAAATTATTGAAATAAAAGAAAACGTTAGGTGTTATTTATGATCGTATAGTATCTCTAAAATTTAAAGAAAAATTTTACAAAACGGCAGTTAAACATGCTTATGCTATATGAAATTGAATGTTGGGCTATAACTCAAACATGAGTAGAAGATGAGAGTTGCAGAGATGAAGATGTTAAGGTGAATGTGCGGGCATACAAAGATAGACAAAATAAGAAATGAAAATATTAGAGATAAAGTTAAGATTTCACTTATTGAGGGAAAACTCCAAGAGACACGTATAAGATGGTACGGACATGTATTTAAATGATCAATAAATCTCTAGTTAAGCAACATAAAACTATGACGTGTACATCAAACGAAGAAAAGAAAGACAAACAAAAGAGATCGTTAGTAATAATAAAATAAGATAAAATTTATTTAAATATAAATGATGATATACTATGAGATAGAACTCAATGGCGAAGAAGGATCCATATAGTCAACTTTACCTAATGGGATAATGCGTGGTGGTTGTTGTTGTTGATTACTTTTCCAGTATGAGTGGCTCAAAATGACAAATCAACAAGATCAAATTTTGTTACTAATTCAAGTGATCAAATCATTCTTCTATTGGTTAAGTTGAAGAGAATAATAGAATATTCAAGTAGTTGAAATTTATAGAAAATGAAAAAGAAATATCCAACCGTACAGGAAGTTGGTATTCTGACTCAGAAATCACGCGCCCTCCTCTTATAGCAAAGTGTGCACAGCCAGAATATTTGCCCTTCCTGGAATAAAGATCCAGATACATGAAACCTAAATCACCCTGAGATGAAAAACAATATTTGAAATATTCTAGATAGAAACATACATATTATTGGTGAAGAAATCAAAACATTTATTTTGTGAGCAAATAGATCTTTGAAGAGACAATGCTCAATTTATTTTCAAACTTGAAGAAAAGTATAGGTGTTCAACTTTCTGTAGCATGCAAGTTGGCATGAAATATCATTTGTGCCATTAGGAAGAAGAAATAGGCATGCTCCATACATGCTAACCATAGAATAGTAGAGAAAAAATTAGTATATGGCAATCAATGTGAAAAAAAACAAGATTTTAAAATGTGCTCTATGCAATCACATATGTGGCCACCTAGGAATATTAAAGAAGGGACTAAATGTAAAATGCTATCCATTTAGGCAGTTCTTTTTATTGAACTGCTAGGCAAGCATAGATCTATGTTGGCTGACGATGCAGTGAGGGGGGAAAACTAGTTCAATTTATTTAATGTGGAATTTGATGATTTTTCTCCTAGAGAGGAACATTCAATTAAATTTTTGCTACAGCAATATGAAACTTGCAACTGCTAACTTAAATATTTGTTTTAATATGCAATTGTTAAGTGGACCTCTAGATATCAATTACATGTTGCATGCGTCATATACAAAAATGACTTAATCTAGATTGTTATATTGTGTGTATTAAAATGTATAAGTGGGTTCCACAGGTATTATGGCTCCCACAGTTTCACTTTTAGGTCCTAGTCCTCCAACTAGTAAATCTAAACAATATATCTTTGTTGACTCCCATTATCAACCTCCTTTGCCTCGTTTTCCCATTGTCATAGGCCTCTAGAAAGACTATGGAGATAGCATCCTAATCCATATGAAAGTGGTTGTTACAATATTTTAAAATTTTATTAAATAATGAGAGAGAAAAGAGAGTTCAAAATGGAAACAAATGCTCATGGAATATTTGTTGCTCATGAACATCATCAATTGCATTCTCGATGATGAGAAACCTTCATCCGTATTTATCAATTCCATGCGTTCAAATTGCCAACATGGTAGACAGGGAAGTGGGCATAATTGGTGAAAAGGGGTGCAGCACATTTAAACACTAGATTGCTTATTCTAGACCAATATGTTTATCAGTGCTCTATGTGATTCGATTCCAATTTCAGTGCTGAGTTCTCTTCATACTACTTTGCACCATGACTCGAGAGTCTTTCATTATCATAGAACATGGTTCCACATGCTTGTGATCCCATGAAATATTAAGGGCCCAACACGATTCAAATCAGTGGTGTTAGAAATTACAAAATTTTCAATGTCAACACAATTTTTAACAAGAATTCTTTGGCATGTTTACTCTGGATCATGCATAGAAGTGAAGAGTAGAGGGCAAGGGAGAGAAACAATGAAAAATCTTTTTCTTAATGTATTTTCATTGTTCTTCCGCATCCCCCGTCCCCTTCCCTCTTTGTCGATCCACACCCAACCACACATCTCATTAATTCTACATCACTAAGCATAATAGATCAACATAAATCATAGAACCTACAACACAAACATGATCTAGCACAGAAGTTTAAAGAAAGTAAAGGACTCACATCAGCCTGGGCCAGTACTGACCACTAAGAAAAAGATTATTCTTTCAACAGGGCACTGGTAAAGGTACACCAGTTGGTAAACTAGTAACATATAGAAAGGAGATTGGAGTTATCTTAGTACTAGTAAGAGACATCAAACCATCCTTTGAAAGACTGAACTTGAACAAGTTCAGGGATGGAAATAGATGTTTAGTGCTCCAAAGAAATGAGAGCATAAATGTCAAACTTGGTTCGTGTTTCAATTTTCAACTAGTAGTTCTCAAAACATAAGTGTTTATTTTTCTAAAAAATATGTAAATATTTATCTGATCATTCACTTTCAAATGTCTCAAGAAAAAACAAATCTAAATATTTATTTTATTTCTCTTTCAATTTTCGAGAAAATAGAAAAGTTTTCCAACCAATTACAGATCTTTGCTCTTAAAGTTTTGGAGTATCAAAACAAGCATAGATAGAGCTATACATACCTCCTGAGGATGATAAAGAGATAGCTTCACTACATCTGGATGCCAGCATTCCCCAGGCATCATTGGAACTTGACAAAATGTTGCCCCAAATAAGGATTCGACTAACATTTTCAATCCGTCAAGGCACCGAGACAATGAGAAATATGATGCAATGACCTGCACCAATGGCCAAAAAGATCAACACTAGAATGCAGATGGAAAAATGCATATTATCCCAAATTTTATCCTTCTAAGCGTTAAAAAAAATTAATAAAATCACATATAATATGGCACTCTATCTCAAGGGGATTAAATAAAAGTTATCTTAAAGGTAAATGCGGAATGAACTGTTGCCACCTTCACTGGATTAGTCTTACATATGAAGCTAGTTTAAAAAAATGTAATATCTATTATGAAATATTTTCTCAGCTATTTTATCATTTTTCCATTTATTTTCCAAAGAAATGGAAATTTATTCATGAAAAATGAGTTTGATAGTAATTTATATATATATATATATATAGGGAAGTTCAAACATCCTGTGTAAGAAATAAATTATATTGTAGAGAAATCCAAAAGATGAAGGCCATTTTTACTTTTTTTTTATATTTCTTTTCATTTTCCATTAGTTCTGGAAAAATAAAACTGCTAATATATAATTGAAAAAGTTTCCAGGAAATAAAATATCTTTCAGAAACATTATAACATTCTTTGGGAAATATCTAAGAGTTAGAAAAATGAAAATATAGTAATGAAAGTTTCTGGTGAAAGAATATTAAGGATGACTTTCTTTCCTATGAGGCAAGGAACCTGAGGTGGAAAGAAAGATGATAGAGGGAAAAATTCCAAGTATGTATTTCCTTGGGAGAAAGAAAAGGTGTGTTTCCCTTCTCACAATGTCCTTGGAAAGGTGGAGAGAAACTCTAATATCAAAATTAATTGTTTAAAGACAAAAAATAGTTTGAAAACAAGATTATAAAAACTTAAAAATTAATTTTTTATTGAATTGGGAAGGCTTCCACGCAACTTGTGGCTTTCTGGCTAATTTAAGTGGTAACCGAAACCTGGCACTGCAGAGAAAATAATTTTCCCACTGTGTTATCTACCTCCATTGTCATGGAAGGGTTGCCTGGGAAACATTTCCCCAGGATAGCTCCTGCTGTTGTTTCCTTCCATCATAGGAAAATGGCCTAAAAGATTTAGAGAATCAAATCTCAAAAGTTACTATCCAAGGCAATTTAACATACTGATGAGTCCAAGCTATATGCAGAAGATTTCACCATTCCTACAAAGTATGCCTCATCCCATGGCTCCAAATCTGCACTTCTTTCATTCAAGTGTTGTCTCTTGCATTCTCGTATTACATTGAACTCCTAAATGAGATACATCAAAATCACAGGTTAATCGCCGGAATTTAAAAGCAAATGAACTCCTTATGTCATCAACATACCTCATCAGCTTTGCATCTCACATGTTTGCTCAAATCAAGCAAAAATGACACAGCAACATCAGGTGACCCAGCCATGTTAGGACGAATTGCAAAGTCAGCATAAGATTTGAATTCCATTATCTAAATGAACCATTAGGAAGTTAGAATAACAAAGATCAAGCACCAAAGGAAAGATAGAACAAGATAGACTGAGCTAACAAGTAGAATAATAGATTGGGGAATTTTCCCAAAATAAGGAAACAAGGAGATCATCTAACAACCCAGTAACGAAGTTTACATGAACAAGAAAATCATAATTTATATCAAAAATTTCTTTGGGCTACATTATTACAAAAGTATTCTGAAGAATTTTAACCTTTAGGGAAATCACTATAATCATCTGGTGATGATTCATTTCTTAGTGAAATTCTGTGCCGTGGAAAGCCAGAAGAATAAATAGGTAGATATTGGTAGTTTATACGCTAAAGAATTGTTCCTTAGAAAATTGAAGGATATTTTGGTGGAAATGTTCGTCCTTGAGTGTATTGTTTGGTCCTCGAGTGTATTGTTTGGCATTGTTAAATGTCCCTGAGAATTATGGCAGAGAAGTGTGAGCAAATAATGAATTCTCAGTGTTTTTTTGCCAATCGTTGACAGGGTTGAATTTGGATCAAGGTCATTATGACTTGCAAGAGTTTTAGCTTTTTCTGGAAACTGAAGGCAAAAATTAGCCTTGCTCTTTGAATTGAAATACATATTTTCTCTAGTGAAAAACAAACAGTGGCTTTGCTGCAATTGTGACCTTTCAACCAATAAAGATGAACATTAAACAATTTCTCATAATGATATCAACAAAGGTAACAACAAATAGTATACAAGAATTTGTTACCATATTGATTGCCAAAAGAATACTACTAATCGTTAAGGTCTAAATGATTAGCAATGAAATCTAGTTAAATTATTTGGCCATAGTAGCAAAGAATTGCAATAATTAGAAACACCAAAATAGAAGTACCTGTGCAAGTTCATGACGAGCACTTATAAGTTTATTGAGAACATCAAGATTTGCATGTGGCATGGAATTTCCCTTCACGTATGATTGTTTTCTTACCTGAATAGTTTGAGAAAATGAGTTATTTCACTGGCCTAGAAGGATATTCATTATTCAGTAGCTCTTATTATAAGAATGTGGAGATTATTTGAAGGAACTCAGTTAAAAATTAATGTTGGAAAGAGCATCATCATCAAAGGAAACTATGCATGAGAAACTAAATGAAGGGGACAAAGCAAAGATATGAACAAGGATCTTCACAGTTAAACATTATTCAAATTAAAGTAATCCCAGATTACCTAGAGCTAAACAACAAAAAATATAGAATCATTAGAGGACCATCATGTATGCTTGCTTATCTGTAAACAATTTAGATAAAGCTTAGTTACTTATGTCCCGATATGCAAAATCAACATAAATTCACAAGCTAAGCCAAATGGAGACTCTTGAATGTCACTGAAAATTTTCATCAATTGGCAATCACAGGTTAAAAAGTCAACAGATTGGAATCAGTATATTGTTTCACTCAATAACAACCATACTAACTAGTTCAAGTTGGCAAAATTAAATTTGGCCAAAAACAAATAAAACATTATCTCACAGAAAGATAAAATGTGAAAAAAAAATTGTCATTTGGAATCAAATATGGAGTACAGTAACCAAAAACAAAATCAGAATTGGGCAAAAATAGCTAAAATTATTATCTCGCAAAACCATAAGTGGCGGAAGTGAAAAAACTGTCCTTTGGAATCAAGGTTTAAAATCTTCACGTCATGTCATCCCAATATAATTTTGATACTTATTTAATTGATTACTAGTAATAACGTAATGAATTTCAGTTAATCTACATAAATTTAATTAATTATTTACCCAGTAATTAATTATATTGTTAATATATATTTGTTATTTTATTTATTTGTTGAGTAATTTAATACTCTCGGTTTTTAGAATCAAAAAAGTTTGTAACCTTTAATTTAATTTTTAGCTTTAGTTATATTTCTTTTGTTTTAAGCATAGTTTATTCAATGTTTACAGAAAACATTGAAAAAAAATGAGATTTTTTCTAATCCTTGCGTGTTTTACTTTTAAATTCTACAAAATTAGAGCAATTTCAGATTTGAAGGCCTAAGCCCAAGAAGTTTTCAGTGTTGATGATGTAGTTTTGTTTGAAATGAATTGATATTTTTATTAGATTATGTAATTGTTTAAATTGTATTTGAGCATTTAATAGACCATCAAATATCACTTTTTTAATAATTTATTTGATAAATCTAAATAAAAAATCTCTTTTGGATGCAATGAAATAATATTGTTTCTTCAACATAACTATAATTCTCAGGTGGACAAAAATTAAAAAGATTTAAAAGGTTTCTAATTTTAGGATGTAAAATATTATGTTTAAATTTTTTAAAATAAATATATGAAACTTGATTTGAACTCGACTAAATTAAATTTGAAGTTTAAGATGTTTTCAATAAAATATATGAAACTCAACAACATTTTATGTGGACAAAAAATAAAATAATTTAAAATTTTAGATGTAAAATATTATATTTAAATTTCTAAAAATTAAATATATGAAACTCAATTTGAATTCAACTCAATTAAATTTGAAAATTTGGGGTTCAAGATGTTTTCAATAAAATAGCATTCAAATTTCAAAATAAACATTTTTTAGAAAAAATAATTTTATATGATGAGTTCACGTCTATTGCAATTATAATGTAAATTAAATACATAAATTTTTTTAACAAAAATAAATTTTCATCCAATCAAAATGAGGTGTCAAATCCTAGTTATTTATTGACATTTGACTCAAAGCTAAGAGAACACAAAGGAAGACAATAAATTAGATATTCAATCAAACTTGCATGTTTAGTTCTTATTGTTTGCTAACGTAATCTCTCAGTCTCCTCAAGACAAAAGTTAGAACACAAAAAAATATTCACTAATACTATATACCAAATTTGGTCATATTTAGATTTTTTATAATTAAGTTATTTTTAAAAGATCTTAAAAGTTATGAATAATGGACACATCCACCACATGAGGACACATGGGTGTCAGGCCCATAGCAAGTGGTATCAAAGCCTTTTGCTACACCAATAACCAATTCTTCAAAACACAAGTGTGTAAAACAACAGATATAGTCTTCGGCAATGCTAGAGAAGGCTCTAGCGAATACTCACAGAGTGATCCATCAACGGCCCCACAGCATGTAATGACAATGAAGTGGTTCATCAACCACAAGCAAACAAAAACCATAAGCACTAAAGATAGACAAATTGACTTGAAAAATAGATAGTGTGAGAAACAACTATTGAATTAGTCCTAAGCATGGATCAAATAGTGAACCACAAGGAATATGTGGACCTTGAGGAAAGAATGGAACAATATGAGGTCGTCCACAAGTTCGTACAACTTAAGATGAAATTGTTGAATTGAAAGGCATGCTTACTTTCCTTAATTGAGAACTCCGAGGAAATAAGGGGCAGTAATCCTAACGCCCCCACCAAGACTTCAATGAGCCAAGATTTCTTAGCAATCATATTGAATGCTCTCAAGATGAAAGGAACAATTATTTGCATTCCTTGATGGTCTAAAACCTAGGTTCAAAAGGAATTGAGCAGAAGGGTTATAAAGACATTGATTGAAAAGATTGCAGTGAACACCTTGTCAATTATTCAAATAGGAACGGGTGTAAACCATTACAAAAAAAAAACTCACAAATATTATAAGGATGATGAGAAGGATAAGGAGTTACAAAGAACAATCAAAAAAGTGAAGACCTATCCCTAGAAGAGATCGAGCAAAAACATTGATATCGTGCTTCCTTTGCAAGGCCCACATTTGATCTGAAAGTGCCCACAAAAGAAACCAATCAATAACTAAACGTTTTGATCCCTAAGACCCATCTTAGATACATAGCAAAGCAAATTAATGTAGCTACTCCATGGTTTAAAGCCTCAACCCATTTTGAAGTTTTAGATGGAGATCAAAAGATACATTTTTGGTATTGTACTATTTTGTTCATATGAGGTCAATTGCTTTAATAAGGGAAACAAAAAAGAGGAGGGAGGAAGAAGAGAAAGATAGTACTTGAGGTTTTGGGTTGGAGATGCAGTTCATACCTTTGAAGCGAGCTCGTAGCTCAAAAATAGGTCACCAAGATGCTAGGACTTGAGTGGGTGGAGAGTCATCGAATAGCTCGTCGTTTGTTTGATTTGATGATGGTGGAAGACGCTTTAGTAGGATCACAATAAAGGAGGAAACATGTTTCACGTCACAAAAACAATTTACGACTTCATGGCAAGTTTACAACTCATAAGCAGCTTGCCAAAATACTTGGGCTTAGCTTGAGTCACAAAATACTTGGGCTTAGCTTGCCAAAATACGTGTGGAGCAGTGAAGTCTTCTCTAGGTTCTAATCTCCACCGCCGACGCCACGCAAGAGCTCTTCAGGTGCCACGACCTCGCCGTCTCCACTCGCACCTTCTCCAAGGGGGCCTTCAAACTCACCTTCGACGCCCGCAACACCTTCCCCCCCCCCCCCCCCCCTACGACGACCACTGGCGCCATGCCAAAAAAAAAAGCTCGCCATCGTCCACCTCCTCAGCCTCAAGCACGTCCTCTCCTTCCGCGCTTCTCCAGGTTCTCCTCCTTGGTAAATATATTCCAGGTTCTTCCTCTGTTCGGATCCCAACTGTGTTTGGCTTCTGTCCGCGGCTGACCACCGGAAGAGGCTTGACTTCATCTTTTGGACCAGAGAGCAACGCACCATTTTTCTTATAGAGGTCTGTTCCTCCTGTTCTACCGAGAAAGAAAGACAGAGCCCTAGCTGTGCCGCTGCCACCCTCTGCTATTTCATATTCGTGATCAAATCCTGGGCAGCCCCACATAGACTACCATAGACAGTACCTGGGTGACTCTCCTTCATGTCCCTGCTAAAGTCTTGACGGTACCTTGTTCCATTTCTGTTGACTTATCGGTTTTGGTCTCTCGGAACAACAATAGACCTCCACCTCGTAAGGGTGGCAAAGGACGTCCTTGGTGTGATCATTGCCACCGACCAGGATGCACAATTGATACATGTTGGAATCTACATAGTCGACCTCCACGTGCTGCATAGATCGTCCAGAGTTCTGTTGCTCTTTCAGCTTCTATTTCACAGTTGCCATCAAATCCGACCCCACCGCCTTCCTATGACGACTTTCTGAAATGGTATGAGGATCGAAAGACTTCTGATTCCCCTACTACCGTTACACTCACTGGTAATTCCTTTTCTAGCACATCTCACTCTTCAAGTCCTTGGGTTCTTGATTTCGGAGCCACCAATCATATCACTAGTAATAAATCTCTTTTTCTTCTCTCTCTACTTCTGGTTATTTACCCTTTGTCATTATGGCAAATGGTTCTCAAACTCAGTCCCAGGGTGTTGTTATTGTTCATCCTTCTCCATCTCTTTCTATCCATAATGTTCTTTAT
>JBBMKF010443336.1:0-13408 GCA_037834155.1 Curcuma caesia
ATATATAGATATAATAAGTGGATCAAAATTTAAATTTTAATAGAAATGATAGATGGAGTGTGTATAAATGGGATTAATAAATTGAGTAAAAGTGAAAAGAGGTTATTTTTAATCAAATCGTTAAAAATACATCATTTATTTAAAAAAAAATCACACTATCTTTCAATATAATAGTGTGTGTTGTAATATCATGAAATCATAATTACTACATGATTATAACAACTGCACAATTATAACTACTATAATATAATATTTTTTAAAAATTAAATTGGTTCGAAGGTCTAAAAAAGTTTTAAATGATATTTTTTAATCTAAAATTGAACCGTTACAATTTATTATGAATCTATGAATGAACTTTGAGTTAATATAATATGTTTCGTGTGATTTAATCCGAATAAAAAATTATAACTTTCAAAATGGCAACTCAGTTAGCTATTACAATATGAATGTTAAAACATAAATTTTGAGGGATTATAATTTTTGATTCTGAATGAACTATAGGATGCATAATCAAATTAAACTTTATTCAGAGACGTATAATCCATAATGACCCAATTTAATATTTAAAAAATATCATATAAATCGTTTTTTAAAGCTGGTACAATTTTAATATTAAAAAAAAATCATATTATAACTGATATAATTCACTCGATTTAGATGGAAAAATAAGATAAACCATATTAAAGAATAATTATCTTATTTTATACAGATGAAATACGTTTTGATAAAAAATTAATATAAGACGTCTTATTAAATAAATAAATATATTTCATAGTTGACTCGCCCTAGTCATACCGATCTTGGCTTGACTCGAACGAGTCGGTTACCATTACTCACCCCAACTCGTCCGAGTCACACCGATTCCGGGAACCCTTATTTCTCTCCCGATTTGGGACTTGGGGTCCCTCTTCCCTTTCGCCGCCGGCGATGTACGAAGCCCAGGTTTCCATCTCCCTCTTCCTCGTCCTCGCCTCCATCGCCGCCGCGCCCGTGGCGGGGGTGGCGGCCACCGCCCTTGGCCTCGACACCTTTCTAGCCAGCGAGTACCGCCGCGACCCCTCCGCCTCCGCCGATTCCTTCTCCGCCCTTCCCGCCACCCTCAAACGCTCGCTCGCCGCCACTCTTCCGCCTTCCGACCATGCCGCCCTCGTCTCGGATCTCCTTTCCCACCGGATCTCCGTTCCTGTCTACGTGAAGCTCGTGGGCAGCTTCTCCTCCGCCGCGCCAGCTCTCCTCCGGTCCTTCGCCGCGGCGACGCTCGCCTCCGATCGCTTCCACGTTATCGGTGCCGCCCCGCACCATCTAGCGGTCGGGCACACCCTTCACCTGGATCCCTCTCAGTCGACTCTCGGATCGAAGATATCGGACGCGATCCGGTCTCAGATCGAATCCTCCACTTCGCCGCTGTACCGATCGGCCTTTCTCTCCGTTCCCTACTCCACCGTCGACCGGATCATAGAGCAGGATTTTCAGAAAGAGAATTCGAATTCTGCGCCAGGGTTCTACATCTACTTGCTCAATCTCGGCTCTCAACCCAAACCCTATGCCTATTCCGTCGATTCCAGGGATTCCTCTCTCGCCTTCACCAAGTGCTTGGGAACTCTGTGGGCTGGGAAAGAAAGGTACGTGTGGATCGACCTCGCTGCAGGACCAGTGGACTACGGGCCGGCGATATCTGGCGAAGGCGTGATTTACCGAAGTGAATTCCATCCTCTGGCCTCCGGCCATGGACGACCGAGGTCCGAAAGGAGCCTCCTTTCAGACCTCACCTCTCTGGTCCTCAGCGCATACAAAGCTCTGCTGGTTCCTTCTCTGAGAATTCCAGTCTTCTACCAGAACTCCCTCCTGATTCAGTTCATCCATGTTCACGGAGCTGATCCAGTCAAGGATGGGCTCGACTGGAGCCTCATTCAACAGACGCTCAAAGAAAGCGAACTCGCTTACAAGGAGCAATCTTTGGAGTTCAAATCATACAGTGTAAGATTCTCAGACTGCCCGATTTGCTCTTTTGCAATCACCCGATCTATGAGCTCATACACTTCTCGCTTCCTGTTTGAAAACTACACCTTGATCGTGAGCGAGTTCCTGGACTCGAAGCGCCTGCATCAGATTCTTTCGGACTCAGTGGAAGAAGTGCGCCGCGCTGTGCGAATCCCAGAGGAAGATCATGACAAGGTACTTCCAGTGTATGTCTTCGATTTGGATTACGATAAGCTCCTTCTGCTCGATCGGTACCACCAGTCGGTCGCATTCAGGAACATGGTCGTCGCTGTGAGGACCAAGAGCTCGCAGACAGTGAGCGACTACAGCTGCAACGGCCGGCATGTGATCACCCAGACGCGCAGCCTGGACCGTCCGGTCATCGGCTCTGTGCTTCAGAGTATGTGGGGAGTTTCGCCTACCCACCAGACATGGAGCCTGCAGCACAACGCCGCCATGGTCGACTACACTTGGAGCGTCGGCCAGACTCCATTCGGGCCCTTCTCAGACTCTCTGTCGCTGTCGTTTGCGCAGAGAGACGCAGCGCGGAGGAATGTTCTCCTCACCGCATTGAATTACACGATCACGAGCGCCATCGATGTGTTGCAGTCCATGGCTGCACACGGTGGAGAGAGGAAGCTGCTCGAGGATCATAATAAGCATGTGGAGTTTGTTCAGAGGTGGAACTTGCTCAGGTACAAGCTGGAGAAGGTTGTTTCTGCTGTCTCCCAGTTTGATTTTGAGAAAGCCATGCACTTCATGCGCTCTTCGGATCATGATCTGTATGCTATACACACACTGGTTTACGAGGCATCACAAAAGCTGGAGGCTTCGCTTGTGTGTTTCAAGGATCCACCATTCCCATGGGTGTCACTCTCTCTGTTTGGTGTGTTTCTCTTCGGTTTCTCCTATGTTTATGCAAAGAAGGACAAGGTGTTTAAGAGCAAGAGGAAACAATTTTGACAATGTATGGCCTTTAAGAGCAAGATGTCTCATTGTATGAAAGGTGCAGTAAAATATAAAATGTCGAAAAAGCGTTTAAGAAAGTTACATGAAAGACAGAATGTTGATCTTCAGAGGTATGAATATAATTAGGAATGCAACAAAAATAAAAAGGAAAACAAATTCTATAAATTGAGTGTAGAGCATGACGACTAAAACCTCATGAACTATCGTACCTGGGAGTTCAGAACACATGGAACTAATTTATGATTACACTGCTAAGTTCTAGGAGATACAAATACCATAAATCTCCAGAAACATCAACTCATCATCTCCGCTATTAAGACTCGAAAGTTCGATGTTTCTAGGCGGGCGAGATGTTCTCTACCTTGTCGGCGTCCATTGGCTCAGCGGCGGCTGCCAGGGGGTCTTGACTAGCATCATCAGCCATGGGTTCCACTGATGCATCCTCTCCGTTGTGTGGCTCAGAGTTTTGAGATTGCTCGCTCGGTGTTGGAGTTGGAGATGGAGGAGTCTGAGTTTTTGGTGGAGCAGGTCGTGGCTTTGTCATTATCGGCTTGCAAAACCTGCCAATCATTTGTAAATCCAACACATGAAGAAAATGATCCCAAAACCCGATCTAATTCTAATCTGATTGATATTTCAATAGTCAGATTTTACCTGTCCAAAGACTCTGCCTTTCTTTTGATATCGGCAGAGAGAAGAATAGGATTGGCATATTTGGGCAAGGCATTCTGCTGCTGCTGTTTCTCCCGTAGCCATGCTTCTGCTTCGCTACACTCACTAACCACCTGCAGAACATGCATCATCATTACTTAAGTTTGTGACGATCTTCTAAGTGGACTTTAAAGTGTTTTATCAACTCCTTTTTCAAATTGAATAGAAAAAGGTTACCTTCTGCTTCTCTGCTAGATCAATGTGATCAAAGTTGGGATCGTTTAACAAAGCTGCTGCTCTGAAACTATTGATGCAATGAACAAGTTGATCAACTGCTGGACCTCTGTCTGTCCACTCCCTGTACCGCTCCTCTATCGGATTACCTTGCTGCATTGCGAAAATGCCATCGGATTGTTTACACTCATTGACAAGAAGGTCAAATGCAAATATTTTACCTTATGAAGTTCCTCGAGTTTAGCAACATAAACACCCTTAGTTTCATCTTCGCCATCTTCATAGAGCCAATCCTCAACTTCCTGAAGTTTTGCAACAAGCTCATCTTTCTCTGGTGAGGTTACGAATGCCTCATACTTATCATAAAGCTGAAAATGGATATATTATTAGAATCTTAATGAAAGGGCTGTGGGTATATCCTACAGTCGTAGTAGGAAAGATGTATTACCTTGTTCCGCATGTCATACACATATGCCTCGACGGCATTTTTCTTATCTTTTGTTTCCTCCATCACTCTATCTTGAAGTGCCATTTCGAACTCCTTTTCGACTGCCTTCTGCAATTCATCAGCTGACAGCCCACCATAGACTGTCTCAGCAACAGGAATATTGGTTTTCTTAACTTTCTTTTTGGTAGCTTCAACCTGGGGTATATAAACATTACCAATATAATTCAAAACAGAAATACAAAATAAATAATGAATTTAATAAAATGAGAAATTCCGAACTTAGGTCAATCAATAAAGTGAACCTTAGCAGTATCACTTCTAAACATGAAACAGGCACTGAAATTGAAGAACACACGGTCAATAGACATAAAAAAGGAATAAAGCATAGGATTTCAATACTAAACCGCAGTATTATTCAACTTGTGATTGACTTAACCAGTCAACAATAAAGGTAATCAAGAATTCAGATGAATCAGACAATTGCTACAGCATGCCCAAAGGAAATGGAAATCAAAAAAATAGTATTTTAAAAAGAAAAAATTAAATATAACATTGCTTGTACTGATTTTCTGAACATATCAATGTCACTATGAAAAACTGAGGTATAGTTTCATGTTATTACCATTTTAGACTTGATTGGGTCATATAGTTTCATGCTATTCCCATTTTGGAGTTGATGGGGTCATAACTCCAACTCAATCTCATACGTTCCGAACTAGAACCAGCTAGTAAACTCCAATTCAGACCAATCAAGCAACCTACTCATCCAACTCAGATTCCTACCGACAGGCCACTCAACTTCATTATGAGATTTCTTAATAGTTTTGGTTCAAGGTCGCATCAATAGATATGTATGTCATCAACAAAATCACCATGAAGCATGCCCAGCCAATCGAAAGCCACCATGTAGCAACAGGATTATTCTTGTCCAGGCCATTCATGGCTAATAGGCATCAACCAAATGAAGCAGTTAAGTTTGCAGCCTATCAGGCATTAGATGCTATGACCAAACAGGCACTAAATGCCCTCCTCAACCATATAGTGGGGGTTACAAATGTGACAAACATCAAATTGCCGAAACACTCAAGCAATGCATTGCAGCCCTATAAATTGCTACACTCCACAAAACATCAAATTGCAACGTTACGAGCTTTGACTCACAAATCTGGAGCGTCACTTTTTTTTCTCACTTTAATAATCAAATTATGGCCTCATCAGGCCCATTCATGACGTACCCTTGTAGGTTGTCCATTTTCATCCTCACATAACCTGACTTAGCCTAACTTTGTGACTGACACCCAATCCATGACCCACACTCAGAAGTGTTAAAACTCTCTGATAGAGATAGCACCTTTATGGAGAAGTAGATCAGCAACTAGGGATGATTTAGGCTTGTACCACATGTCAAAGGAATTGACAAGAAATAATATTCATTTCAATTTTTTAAAATTATCATAAACTTGACAGCAAAATGCCCAAGGAATTGTATCCAGCTTCTTGTGATAAAGCTATCAATCTACCACATTCAAATCCACCCACGTGTGTGTGATCTTTATCCAAACTGCATATCTGCATATGAACATGCATTTGCAATGTTTTATCAAATTGCATACATCTGCATATGTCGATTGAATTCACATACGTTAACCTTCATTTATGCAACTAGGCAAAGACCCTACTAGTTGTACCAAGCTTCATAGCTTCAGTAGTACACTATTGGAAATCCGGACTGAATGATAAAGTGAATATTTGATGGTTTAATACTAAAAGATATCGCTCTTAAAGACTAGTGAGAATAATCTAGATTGATGTGTGTGCACATGTAAATCACAGATAGAAACATGGAAGACCATACAGTCTAATGCTAGATTGATGTGTGTTCCCACAGCTGCATGCATATAAACAGAATGCCTATATAGTATGATGATCAGGTTTTTTAGTAAACCCATCTTTTGTGTTGCAAAGGGTAGGATACAACATATTGAATAAATATTAATAGCAGCAACAAGAAAAAAAAAACAGTAGAAGAGAAACAAGTCTCTTAAATTTTCCTTGGTTAATCTTCAAGGGGTATATTAAGTGTCTCCACTACCAAACAGGATGGGACAGGCTACTAAAGGTTTATAACCTAAACTGCTGAAGTGTCAAACAAATTGCTATAAAATGATAATATGTTAAAAGAGAGGCAACAATCATGCAGCTGAGAAATTAAGAATTTACAAACCTTTTTGTCGGTTTCCATGTCTATGGGCTTCTCCTTGGACTCTGGGCCTCCATTGTCAACCCCACCGGAAGTCTTTGCATCTTCCATGTTTACATCAGTTTCAGTTTTTGAGGAATCAGTTGCTCCGTCATCTGTATCCATTTTTGCAGATTCCTTAGACGGTTCTTCGGCCAAGACTGGGATTTCAACTTCCTCCTCCAACTGTAGAAACAAGTTTAATTATTGTAACAATGAGGTTGTTACAATATAATTGAAATTAATGTACTTACGGTGGCTGAGTCAACTGAAACAATTCCATGCAGGTTTAAGCGTACTTTCACTTTCACCTTAGCCCGCTCTCCAGTGCTCGACTGGAATGGTCCAATCTGCAAACAAGGTTTAGAATTGTTAAAAGCAGCAAAGATTTAAAGACTTTTGGCAACAACATCAAGCTAGCCCTACCTCATGTTTTCAAGAATGAAACAAATAAAATTATCCCAGAAGAATTTTTGGAACTTAAACTCGTACAATAATAACTTTAGTTCACAAAAAAAGTCACTGCATGTTTGTAATATCTTGTAAAGAAAAATGATTACCGTGTAAGAGCTGATCTTTGCAGGAATTTGTGCGTCACCTGCATCTGCATATACAGCATCAACAGAAAATGTACCAGACCGAAAGAATGTAAGAGCTTTGACACTGGGGATTGGGTTCCCTTTTGGAAAAACAACTGTAGACTGATGATTTTCTATTCCACCATTCTGTGTGTCAGTAGCGGATCCTTTCCATGTTAAGGCTATTGAGAAAGGGAAGCTGTCATGAACCTGTATAAAACAATTTTACAAGGTTTGTATGCACAAATCAATAACAGCAATAACATCGGGCAGAAAAAAATTGATCAGAATATAGGTTAACCTAAATAAAATATTCATTTGCATCCTAAATCCATCCTGGCAAGTTAGATAGCCTAATTTGATTAAACTTTATGCCAATACAATAGCACCATGTAGTTTTATAAATCAAAATAAAGATGCAAATAGATTTAGCACCTGAAATTCCCGCACTTTGAATGTGGGGCTCAGAATGGCACATTCGAGGGCACAACCACGAGCAACACACTCACTTGCATTCATAGTTCGCCTAGGTTCTTTGCCAAAGAAATCTGTCAAAATCTTGATAATAGCTGGAACACGAGACCCTGATCCAACAACTTCAACAGAGTGAATATTCTCCTGACTCAACCCAGCTTCAGCAAGGGCTTTCTCCAATGGTCCTTTGACCCGCTCCAAGATGGGAATGCTTATCTGCTCAAACTCTTCTCTTTTGATAAAAGCCCTCACGTCCTTTTCATCCATCAGACACTCAATATTTAGTGGAGCCTCAGGGTTTGCGCTGAGAACCTTCTTTAGCTTCTCACATGCTGCTCGGAGTCTGATACAGGCCCTGGCATTCTGATACACATCAATTTTGTACTCATCCTTGAACTTAGCAGCAAAGTGCTTAAAAAGAACCTCATCAAAATCTCTCCCACCAAGAGACTGATCATAAGAATGAGCCAATATCTTCAGTTGTCCCTTCTTGTACCCAGCCACGCACACCTGCATGCTTGCATGCCCCACATCGACAAAAGCCACATTGATTTGATCATTCTCTGGCAAATCTGTCTTATAAATACCATAAGCCAATGCAGTAGCAGTTGTCTCATGGAACAGGCGGAGAGGACGCAAGCCAGCTATTGTAGAAGCATCTAACATCGCTCTCCTCTGTAAATCATTGAAGTAGACTGGAATACCAATGCAACAATCAACAACTGCCGCATTTAGATTGTTCTCTGCAATGCTCTTCAGATTAGACAGAATCATTGCAAGAACTTGGGTCGGAGTAAACGCCCTCACTTCACCTAGATAGTTTGCATGAATCAACGGAAACCCATCATGTCCTTCAGTGACCTTAAACGGGAAGGACTGAATATCTCTCTGTACCTCAGGATCCGAAAACTTCCGACCCAAAAGACGCTTGATCTGTGAGATGGAATTCTTAGGGTTCATAGTAGACGATGCTGCACCTGCAGTCCCAATAAAACGCTGTTTCTCGCCGAAGCAGACAATGGCAGGGGTCTCACGCTTAGATTCATCATTCAGAACCACATCAATCCCGCGTTGCCTTGCCACCGCAACAATGCCGCTCTCGTTCCCAACATCAAATCCCACAACGCTCATTTTCGATATCTAAAATACGCAGAGATCTGCGATCGAAGAAGCGACTTGCAGTTAGGCGGATCTCAAAAATCCGAAAAAAGCACATTTGTGGTTAAGAAAAATAGATTTTACAGTTACACTGCGACGCTATTATAATAATCTAACTACAAATCCGATCAAACAGGGCGCTTATGTGATCTAAGGTTTCGACCTACAGAGATTGGCCAAACAACAGAACAAACAACAGAGAACAGGTAAAGAACTAAGGATTTGGCACGGAGAAAAGCAGAATTCGGATCGTACCAACAGGGAACCGCAGAGCGGGCGCGAAGTGGCTGCTGAACCTCCCTGGATCGAGATTTTCTTCCTCGTCGTCGCCGGAGCCGATGAAATTTCCCTCGCGAAGAAGCGGAGGCGAGAGGGCCGATCGCATATAAACGGCACACTAGGGCGAGGCGCTCTTTCCAGAACCATCGTCTCCGTGAGGCTTAGCGATACAGGATCACAGAAGAGCGACCGTTTCTGACCGTCGATCGATACACGTCCTTCTTGATCTGCGGTCGAGATTGGCGGGTTGACGCGGCCCAGGCTTCGCATTCGTAGGCCGACCGCGACAACACGTGGCGGGCGGTGGGCCGGGGAGGGTAGTTTGGACCGGACCTGCTACTCTCTCTCGGCGGACTGAACCGGAACCGGAGATGGTTCGAGAAGGATCCTTAGGCTAAATCGATTAAGCTATTGGAACGCATTTTAACGTACCCCGACTACACCTGTTACATTATTGGCTGGAAGGAAGATGTTTTTGGTGGTTGCGCACCGGGTTGGAAAATAACTCCGGCTTTGACTTGAATCAGAGTACAGCAAATAGTTTTAGAAAATTATTTTCTAATTATTAATTGATTTAATTATTTTCTATGTTTTAGAAAATTGGAAGAGAGAGTGCTAGAAGTTGTGAGAATCAACGAGGATGCTGTAGTTGATTGCAAATAGTGCTGTTTTATGAATCGATCCATCTTAGATCTATCAATTTTTTTTTTCATTGAGATTAATTATAGTTTTTTAATTTATTTTTTTATAGATAATCATGAAATTGATCGTATAAGATCGTTAAAATGTCAGATTTCACCTTTTACAAAAGATGAGTTGATCCATCAACTTAACCAATTAAAAAATTTCAATTCATTTGAAATTAAGATAGATCGTAAGTTAAATGGATCAGTTCATAACTCCATAAAAATATAAAAATTTTAAATTTAAATTATAGATTACGAGGTTAACTCATGAAAGTCTATTGAGTTTTTTATTTAAATTTTAAATTTTTTTAAAAAATCTTCAACATGTAGACTAACTCAAATTCACTATAGATTCATCCATTTAGACTCATAATTTACATGAATTGACATGTTTAATCACTCACTTTTGCAAAAAAAAAAATGAAATTCGCCACTTTAGTAGTCTCACACGATCAAGTCCACGATCATCTATGAGAAAGTAAATCGAGAAATTATAGTTGGTCAAAATGTAAGAGGGTATTGTTTAGCTTCGCCAGAATTCGAACCCTTGTCCTCTTCTGCAACTCTGCTGCATCGTAACCAACTCAACTATGCCCAAGGGGCCATATGTTGAATCACTCACAAATGGGCCATGAATCGCTAGTTTCCAAATTTAGATATGCAATTGAAATCTTGTTCTTTGGTTGTGAATCATGACCATGTGCTTTGATTTTGAGATCATTGGTGGATTCTCTATAGTATCTTAGTTAGATTTTTTGATTGAAACATGTACATACTATATTTAATAGAAAAATTTATGAAAATAATACAAAATAAGATTATCTATATGGATCGGGCTATTACCTAACGGAGTATCTGTGTTATGGTCCATGAATCTAATATCTAATATCTAAATGGAGCATGATGCTTTATAATGACGAGTTGTTAGTGAAGGATAGTTGTTAGTGATTTTAACGTGAGTACTTTTTAGATTTATTTTGACGGTGGATGAAAAATTTTTATGAGATTAAATTGATCACTTTCAAAATTAGTCAGTGCAAAAAATTAAAAACTATCCAAAAAAATTTTACTTGTGCTCTTAAAATATAATATCGCTGAGGTAGGATAGTTTTGGTCAAAATTACTCCATGATAATACGATCTTAAACAAAGTTATTTTAATTTGATGTAATTTTAATTAAAATTACAAATTTAATGAAAAGCTACTACTTTGAAAAAAAAAATAATAATACAGATATTAAATTATGAGGTATTATTTTGATATTTTATGAAAAAAAAGAATTATTTTCTTCCAAAAAAATAGAGAATAGATTCAACATCAAGATAAAAAAATAATAAATATTAAAATATGGGTTTATATTCATAAAATTTATGAAAAATGTTGACTGATTTGTGGACGTGGATAAATTATAGTGATTTATTTCAATCCGAGATATAAACATAGACCAGGATAATCCTTAAAAAAAAACTTTTATTTTAGAGATATAGATAATTAAGAGACACTTTATTTTCTATTTGTATTTTCAATTTTTACTTTTCGATTTATCGACCGATGAAAAATTTTCATGAAATTGAATCGATCACCCTCATTAAATAATGCGACTAACTGAAATTATCATTTTTATTTTTATTCCCACCTTTAATTTCTTTTCCACCGACCTCCGCTCTTCATTTTTCAAGATGATAATTAAGTCGCTTAAATGCGCAATTTGCACATATCTTAAACGTTAATTCGACCAGGCCGGTTACGTAATCGGTCAAGACACGAAAGTGCCGGTCGGCTTGTCTCCTTCGACGCGACGTGAACCGGTTCTTTATACTTTACCACACCTTGTTTACCTATTTGCAAAACCCCAATTGCATTGTTCAACTTAAATCCCAACACGTGCTACATGCTTTAAAAAATTCGTTCTCAAATTTAAGAAATAAATAAATAAATAGACGTGATAATAAAAAATTAGTTTATTTATCATCATATTTATTTATTTTAATTTAAAATATTTGATTCATTCAATCGATTAATTTTAAAGATAATTATTTTAATTCTATAAAAAAATTTTATTAATCATCAAAATAAATATGAAGATAATAATAATACTAGTACGTCTCTCTCCTCAACATTCTAAAATTATTTTTTTATTAGAGAAATTAATCTACAGATTCTACGATTAAAAATATTCATAGATAATTAATTATGAGAACTCTTACCGTAATTATTAATTCATATTTATTGCCATCAATTTAAATTGAGCCTGATTGCTCTCTATTAAATAATTTAATCAGACTATATTAAAATTTTATCCATTCATTTTAAGATGGATTAATCTGTCTAGACTCGCGATCCGTATGAATTGGTCTATGGTGGACTTGAATTGACTCGTGAATTGAGAAAATTTATTTATTTATTTAAAATTTTAAAATTAAAATAGAAAATTTAATGAATTAATAGATTTATCGATCTAAATTACGTTTAAAAATTTTAATTTATCAATTTAAATTGTAATCTAAATTTAATATTTTTAATATCTTTTTTATTTTTTGATAAGTTCATCAATTGACTCGCCTAACTTACAATCCACCTTGGATTAAGTTGTGTTAGAGATTTTTTAATCTGTTAAATTGGTGGATTGAGCTGTCCTACTTTGTCATATGATGAATTTTTAATGGATTAATCCGTCCCGTCTTATATTGATCCGTTAGACAGTTTTATTTATACTTAATTGAAAATAATTCTTGAAATTTACAGCCAAATGGAATTCTGTAAAAGAATAGGAATTAGTTATAATGAAGGGGGCAAAACGAATATATATTGTGATTCACATTAAGCGTATCACTGTAGTTGACTCAACGGTTAAACTCTCTATCGCACTACGAGGAGCCATCTCGACCGTCCAATTACCGATCGACGGAGGAAACGGAGCTCGTGGTCGAACTTGCTCCGAGGCGGAGCGAGTGGTGCTTTATAAGGACACGTGTGCGTTTCGCTTCATTATTTCTTCTCCTCCGGAGCTTCTTCCTCTCCCGTCGCCCGTCTCCGTGCTCACAGCTGTGAGGTCGATGTGATTTCGAGGTGATTATTTGATCTCCGTTGATTTTAGCGTCTCTAGTTCTAGTTCGTCTTAGATTCTTCCCTGCCTGTCGTGATTGGTTTATCAGCATTGCTGATTGCTGGTTTTGCGACCTGTGGCGGAGGGAAATCTTCCATCTTTAGGGCTATGTTTAAATTCTTGTGCCTTAATCCTAATTTTGCTCCGGAATAGTAAGTCGCTGGGTTTGACAGATAAATCCCCAAGTTTTGTTCTTTTAGCTTTTTTATAGTGGATTTTTTTGATAGGTTGTGATTTCGGATTTGATGTCCCTATTCGCAGAAAGAGCGATTCGTTATCTGCATCATCAAGCCTCGTTTTTTCCGAATTATTGGTTTCGGATTCATGGATTTTATCGCTCAATGTAGGGATCCACGTAGAGTCTGAAAATTTATCATTTTTTGGTGTTTATAGTCAGTCATACTGTGATAGCTCATGGAGCTATTCATTTCCTGTAAAATGTTTCGAATCGATTCAGTTTTCGGTTGTGCGTTACATGGCGCTTTAATTTCTAAATGTTTGTTTTCCAAAAAGGAAAAATCGGCTTAATTTTTTTTCTTTGCTCTTTAAGATTTTTGAGAAAGATTGCTTTGTTTTATATGCATATATGTTGATTTGTTTCTCATG
>JBBMKF010443347.1:0-13406 GCA_037834155.1 Curcuma caesia
TAATTTACAGTTTATCAAAGATGCCGGCTAAGTCTAACACTCAAGTTGAATCACTCTAAGAGGAGGTAACACTTCTTAAGAAGAGAGTCAACTCCAGATCGCCAACTGAAAATGTTCAAGTTGGAAACTTAACTCAAGTCAAACTTGAGGAAGAGAATTCCAAGTTGAAACTTCAGATTGACGATCTGAAAAAATTGTTGGAAAAGTTTACTTCAGGCTCCAAGTATCTCAACATGATACTTGGAACTCAAAAGGCTGGATACAATAGATCTGGGACTGGACATAAAGCCAAACATAAATCATATGTCTTTGTTAAATCGACCCAAGAAATTAAGAGTCCAAACATGTGTTCCTAAGTCCAACCTGACCAATTCAGTTGAATTGAACCAGGACTGGGTCCCCAAAGATCAAAAACATTATTTGATCAGATCTAATATGGGTCATGATCCAGGGGGATCTAAAACCTTGCATGTTAGATAAACTTGTATGTTTTAATTTTTGATTTTTGATTTATTTTAGAATAACCTAGGCTAGGTGAGGACTCAAAATTTGATTAACACTTGACCAACATAGTACAACGATGAGTCGAGACATTAGTACGTTAGAAAAACCTAATCTAAGTGATCAAGTGAGGTAAGGAGTATCCTAACTGATTTACTTAGCTGAGTAGAACTGGCCGAACTTACTTCGTTGAATCCTAGACTAGTTAGACCAAAGTTTCTCCCTAAATTAGCTAAATATGCAATTTCTTGAAATAACATTGTTTTAGAAAGTGGTGGATGTTCCGATAACTAAGAGTGCCCCTGTGTTTCGCCACCGCATAGACGTTGATTTTTGAAATACATATTTAGTAAGTCAAAAGGTCAAATTTGAATCTAATTCAAGGTTAATCAAATATTAGATAAAAATCCATTTCATTAATCAAGATAAATATAAAAAATCATCTCACACAACTCATAGGACTAACTGTGATCACTTAGAAATGGGTGAGATGAAACTAGCCTTAAAAATTTCTAATTTACTTAATCCTTAAAAAATTTCTAATTTAATTAATCCTTAAAAATTTTTGATTTACTTAATCTTTAAAAATTTTAATTAATTAAGTTTTCAACATTTTAATTAAACTTTAATTAATTAACCAATTAACTCGGTCTTAAATTCAATTAACTAAGTCTTAAACTTTAATTAATTAACTAATTAACTAAGTCTTAAATTTTAATCAATTAACTAAGTCTTAAATTTTAATTAATTAATCAATTAACTAAGTCTTAAATTTTAATTAATTAACTAATTATTAAAATTTTAATTAACTAAGTTTTAAAATTTTAACTAATCTTTAAATTTTGTAATTAACGAATGTCATAAAAATTTATGGTTAATTAACTAAAGTATTAAAACCCTAATTAACTTAATCCTCTTAAGATCTTTTCTTAATCAAAATTAAAAACTTAAATTTAATTCCAAACCCGTTAAAGGTCCGGCCCAACCTCATTCGGGTGTCCGGATAAAAAATGCAGGCATCTCGAATCGCTTCCCGAACACTGCCTATGATTTTGCGCATGCGCCCTTGGTTTGAAGGATCTAGGCGCTTGGATATTCTTTCCAGGCGCCTCGCACCGCGCAAAATTCAGGTACCTTGATTCAAATTCAGGCACCCGGAATCGATTTATAAAAGTAACCCAAGACCCACCATATTAAATCGCACTAAAATCTATAGTACCTCCAAAAATCCCTCTTCCCGCGCCATCGCCGAGTGTATAAGTCGTCAGGTTCTTATTTCTTTGTTGAAAATGCCTAGGTAAGCCCCCAAACCAACTCTAAAATAATTTAAATTAATGTTTTCCTAGTTAAAAGTTTATTTTATACATTAGGATTAAGGGGAAGACTACTGAGGCTGACATCTCTAATATCCCAAGTTCCTCTCTGAGGAACATAGGATTAGGTTTGCATCATTGACATTTGTACCCCTGCATTCTAAATATATATGTAGGACATTTTTCGCACGATTATGTATACCATCCATGGAGGTTGTAGAGCATTATGGCCTTCAACAATTAGTATATTGTACTAGCCTTGCTAACACGAGTCTGTGCGCCGAGTTGTACAATAACCTAGTTCAGATCGACGATCTGACTTATTCCACCCAAGTTATCGAGAGGGATCTCACCATATCACCCACTGTCATTAGAGAGTACTTAGGTCTACGACATTCACTGTGTCCATTTACCTGCTACCTCCTAGGGATGTACCTTTTGGGGATCCCTACTCATACATCACGTATATCTCATGCATTTATATTTCTTTGGAGAGGAGAGAGTTCCTACAGTGACCTAGTTCTCTTCTATTAGACTCAGAGTACTGGACTATGTCCTGTACAGAGTCTTCGTGACATGCATTTTATCCCTGACTACCAGGGATGTCGCGATGATGCGACCATTTTTACATTTCTTTTATATGCATTGATCCATAGATTAGACATAGACATTAGTTTGTATATTTTTTATGCTATCATTTTTTCATCTGATATTGCCATCAACAGGAAGGTACATATGCTCTACTGTCATATTTTGACATTGTTTCTAGCATCATTTGGATTTGACCTCACCTTAGGTGAACTTAAACCAATTAATGAGTTTGACATGTTAGGATTTGAGAGTTTTTCATTAGCTGGGGTACATATAGATGAGAATGGGGTTTTGTCGTAGAGACGAGGGAACCAACCTTAGCCACTACCAGCCGTAGCCGTCGAGGAGGAGGACGACGATTTTGACATAGCCGATCTTCTCCAGCTCCCACCACCTTCACCTCCTCTTACTATGGAGCAGAGAGTGATCAGACTCGAGGAGTCAGTTCATAGTTTGCATGAGTCTGTCACCAGTCAGTTTGAGAGTCAGGAGGAGAGAAGTAGGGCTAGACATTTTAAGCTGATGGACATGCTCAGATCTTGGAGCATGGGCCATCCTCAACCACTTCCTCAGTAAACCTAGTTTTTTCTTTGACGTGTATTGACCTTATCGCCGATCCTTTGATCTACTAGTATTACAGTTCTTTATTTTAGTACTTCAGTTATAATGTTTAAATAATTATTTCAATTAGGACTGTGCTTAGTAGAATAAGATCAAATTTTTCTTAATTTTTAAAAATTCATGTTTTCGAATATATTATTACTTAGTTTTTTAAAATTATTTTAAACATTTATTTTAAATTTTTGAAAAACTTAGTTTCAAATTTTGGATTTCAAAAGTCAGAAGAAATATTTTAGCCTTAGTCTAGATTACACCCCTAGAAATTATGTACCTATAGATCTAGATTGACGCATCTCACAAAGCAGACTAGATAATTTGACTGTGTAATGTGAAATCTTGAATGGTGTGAGATATATAGGGTTCTAGCCTAAATTCCAAATGCTTAAATCTGTGCATCGAACCAAAGCCTGGGTTGTAAACACAAATTATGAATCAAGTTAAGTATTCTTGCTTAGCATTAGCTAACTAGAATGATATATTTAAACTCGACCAACTTAGTCAAGCTACTATTTTCTAGTAGTTAGCAAAAACCTAAGTCGGACATGTGCCCAAAGAGGATAATTTTTTTGTATAAGTATTTTTTTTACATAACATGCTTGCACTCACATCTATATTTTTAAAATATAATTAGTTTTTTTGATTATGTCAAAGGGGGAGAGATAAACATTTCAATTTTAATTCAAAGTATTTTTTTGAAAAATAAGTATCAACTTTTTAATTATTTTCAAAATTAAAAAGGACTTGAATGGTATTGCATCACGTTGATCAAAACTAAACCATGTCAATTTCAGGGAGAAAGAAGAAATAAAATTTTAAAGATTTATTTTTTAACCAAGTACAAATTCAGGGGGAGTTCTGGAAACAGGGGGAGTTAAAAGATTAGTGATACATATTTTATTACTTGCATTAATCATTAATTTTCCTTCATTATAAATATTTTTCTAACTTGAAACTTGGGTTGCTATAATAAAAAAGAGGGAGATTGTTAGTACAGAGAGCACTAGATGATCGAACCTTAGTTTTGATAATAGCAAAAGGTTCAAGTTAAGTGTGTAATGTTTACTGATGAGCTGGTCTAAGTATGCAGGTAGTACAGGAAAGACCTAGTTGTAACTAGGCACAAGAAAGTCCTAGTGGAGACTAGGCAGTGGAAGTCCTAGTGGAGATTAGGTAGTGGAAGTCCTGGTTGGAGGCTGGGCAGACTTAATCTGAAGGATTAGGTGGGAAGACCTGATTGGAGGTTCGACAGACCTAATCTAGAGGATTAGGTGGGAAGTTCTGGACAGGAAGACTTAGCAGATCAAGTGCACCAGGTGGAAGACTAGGTAGGTCAGGAAGACCAGATGCCTAATGGTGGAAATCCTGAGGGCCAAGGATCGAGGCTAAGCAGAAGTCCAACAAGTTTGGAGGACTTGGTTGACAACAGATAAATTCTCCCGAGTGGAGTGGATGAGGGCACGCTCTCGGTAAGGGGAACAATAGACAAAGGTCTGACCAGAGTTTCATTGAAAATTCGAAGTCAAGACCAAAATAGTTTGTTAAATTGTTACTCTTTCCTGTTAGATTTTGTTTTGTGTTAATTTGTAATGCAGGAAAGGAGGAGTTGGAACTTTATGTTTCGAGCGCCCTTATTTGGATCCAGGCAACCGGATCACCAGGTGTCCGGATTGGTTCCAGGCGATTGGATGTCAGCAGAACGGGGCCAGTGAATCAGTGAGGTGGCAGAGTCCCAGTGGTCGGGACACCTTAGCTTTCAGGCGCCCGGAGTGGTTTTAGGCACCCCGATCTGGATAAGGCATTGTGGAGTCAAGGTTTGATCCAGAATCCACGTCAGCATAGAGGCATCTGGAAATGGATGCAAGCGCTTAGAAAGGCCAAGTTAGCAGCGTCGATAGTGGATCGACGGACAGCGTGGAGGCGCCCGGAAAGGCTTCTAGGCGCCTGGATACCCTAATAAAAGAGCATCGAGAGAGAGCCTTTGAAGCATCATTCTGCAATCTAGTGACAACCGTTTGCACGTGAAGCTTCAACCAGGAACGTCGTCGTAATGCCGAAGAGCTGCACTAGAATTTGCGATCTTCACTCCGTCGGTATATTTTACTTTGTGCTTAATTTACTAGGTTGGTATATTTGTTACCGGTCCTATATTTCTGTAAATCGTTAACTCCCTTTCGTAAGAGGGGAGTTATATAGTTGATTGCCTGTCCGAAACGATTCTTTGATTGTGGGCCGTGGAGTAGCAGCCTGTAGCTGTGAACCAAGTAAATCCCTGTGTTTGTTTTCCTTTTCCGCTGCTCTCTCGATTTCTATCTATGCAAGGATTTACGACTTTTATACGAATTGTGAAAACACAACGTACGCGCTATTCACCCCCCCTCTAGCACTCCTAACGATCCTACAAAGTGATCTATTATTGCTCTTTGCAAAGGTAAATGTCAATGTACTTATCCAATGTCTTTTTTTATGTCCTATAATCACTTATCATCATCTTCCTGTTCCTTGATTCTATATCCCTTCCTAAAATTGTTCATGAAGCTTTATCTCATCATGGTTGGCGTAATGCTATGATCAAAGTGATAAATGCTTTGGATGATAATGCTACTTGGATACTAGTTAAATTATCTACCGGGAAAAAAGCAATTAGATGCAAATAGGTGTTTCTAGTTAAAGTCAATCTTGATGGGCCTATTACTTGACCGAAAGCTTGTCTTGTTTCTAAAGACTATGCCTAAATTGTAATGGATTATTTTGGCACCTTTTCTCTTGTTCTAAACTTCTATTTGGCTATTTATTTCACGGTGGCCGCTTATATTGGCCCTTACATCAATTATACATCAAAAATATTTTTTTCCATGGTTACCTTCAGGAGCAAGTCTAGATAGGGCAATTGCCAGCCTTTATTGCTCAGGGAGAGTATGGAAAAGTTTATCGTCTTTGTAAATCTTTATATGGTTTGAAATAAAGTCCTCGTACCGAGTTTAGTAAATCTAGTCAGGCAATTGAGTAGTTTGAAATAAAGAAATGTAAGTATTATTATTATATCTTCTATAGATAGTTTGCATTGGTATTATCTTGTTGGTTGTATATGTGGACGATATTGTCATTTTTGGAAATGATATTGCAAGTATCTTGTCTCTTAAATCCTTTCTTCATAGTCAATTTCCTATAAAAGATTTAAGGATTTAAAAACATTTCTTGGGTGTTGAGGTAACATGAAGAAAGAAATTTCTTATCTTAGAGAAAATATGTACTTCACTTATTGTCTAGGATAGAAAAATTAAGGCTAAACCATGTAGTACGCCAATGACTCTTCATCTGCAACTCATAAAAGATAGTGAATTATTTGAGAATCTTCAGAGGTATAGAGATTGGTTAGAAAGTTAAATTATCTCACTGTGACTCATCTAGATATTACATATTAGTATTGTGAGTTAGTATATGGCTTCTCCATAAGTTAATCATTGGGCAGTTGTAGAATAAATTTTGTGCTATTTGAAAGGAGCACTTGGACAAGGTATCTTATATAGCAAGCATAGCCATACTAAGGTTCTAGGTAGGATCAAAGGATGATTGAAGATCCACATAGTTATTGTGTCTTTGTTGGGGAAATCTAGTTTTATGAAGAAAATAAGAAGTAGAATGTTGTCTCACGTTTGAGTGAAGAATCAGAATATAGAGCTTTGGCAAAAGCTTTGTGTGATATTATGTGAATAAATCAACTTTGATTGAAGTAGGTCTTAAAACTTCAATACCAACCAAATTGTGGTGTGATTTGAGCGGCTTTACATATTGCTTCCAATCTTGTATTTCATGAGCAAACTGAGCATATTGAAATTGATTGTCATTTTATCTGTGAAAAAATTCAACAATGTGTGATCTCTATAGAGTATGTGAAGACAAGAGAACAGTTGAGAGATATTTTCATACAAGCTTTAAATGGGGTTTGAGTTGATTATCTTTGAAACAAGCTAGGCATGGTTAATATCTATGCTCCATCTTGAAGGGGAGTATTACAGGTTATATAAATAAATAGGAGATATAGGAATATGATTAGATTTATCTTGGTGGTAGGGATTTGATTAAGTTTAGATACTCTATATATATATACGAGTTTGATGAATAAAAAATATATAATAATTTTAATTTGTTCAAAATTTCTTAACAAGAATAATCACCAAATAGCTTGAAATTTGAATTTGAAATTTAAAATTATTCTCTTTCTGCATTATTGATTTCAAATTTAAAGTTCATCTTGATTTCTTGTTTGCATCATTGTTGTCTAAAAAATGGCGGAAGATCTCATCTCTGTCAATCACTTCTAAGGGAATACACAAAAGCTGGCCTAGTTTTGTGGCAGTCTATGATGTGGCTCGAGGAGTGTTGCAATTTTGTTTGGAGATGGTAACTTTTCGTGAGACAGGAAAGATGTTATTGATGTGCTTGGAAAATTTCATGTGGTTGATGAAATCATGGCTTGAGTGTGGTGGTGGTTGGGAGAGGGGGATGAGGGATGAGAGTTTAAGATCACTTCATGAGGTGAGATCTTGGCGAGATAGTGCTAAAGTGTCCTATTGGGTTGGGTGGTGAGATCTTCCCTATCCTTTGCACACGACATGTCTTCCCTATCCTTTGCATGACAAGTTTGTTGTGTGGGCATCGACCTCCCTTGCCTTCATTTGCTTTGTGTCTTCCTTGTCCTCCATGTATCAATATCTTTCGTCTTTTTTCCTTTGCTTGAGGTCCTCTGTGCTACTCTTAGATAACATTGAGACTCACTTTGTCCTTCATGCAAGCCCCCAAAAAGGTCAATGCTCCCTACCTGATTCGACTGTGTAGCTGCTTTGTTCATGTTATCATTTCTTCTTTTGGTGGCGGCACATCTCGACCATCGATTCTGCGTTCTCTAATTCACTGCAGAGGCTTCTAGTTATATTGGCAGACACTGGAAGAATCCAACATTCACTGATGCCCTAAATTTGGTCTGTCCAATAGTCAACCTAAATTAAGACTTAAGTTTTTCAGCTCAATCTACTAATATTAATTCTAATGCCACTCCATGTGAGTCATTTTGTGGATCTCAAGCTGACATGTTCGCTTTTCACGTGCATCATTTTATAGATCTTAAGCTAATATTCCCTTTCTTTGCGTGGGCTATTTTGTAAATTTCAAGCTAGCATGCCCTTTTATCTCCATGTGAATCAGTTCATAGATCTTAATGCTAGTGTTCCCTCCTCTCTTTGCATGCATCATTCCACAGATGTCAAGTCGGTGTGCCCTTCTCTCTTTGCGTGCATCATGGATGTCAAGTCAACATCCCCTCCTCTCTCCACATGCGCCATTTTATGGATCACAAGCTAGTGTACCCTTTTCTCCACATGCATCATTCCATGGATCTTAAGTCGACATTCCCTACTCTTTTCGCTTGCAGCATTTTGTGGATCTCAAGTAGGCATGTTCTTCTCTCCTCTTGTGCATCATTCTGAGGATCTTAAGCCGGGCCTATCTTCTTTCCTCCTGCGTCATTTCATGATCTCAAGTTGGATGAGGCTTTCTCTCGTTGCGTGTGTTATTCTGCAAAGATCTCAGATTAGTCAGGCCTCCTTTGCATGCATCATTCTGCTGACACTTTAGGTGGAACAAATCCTCTCTCCATGGGCCATTTTGTAGGCATCTCAAGCTGAATCTAACCTCTAGCTGCATGTGTTTTTCTATAAAGTGGACAAATAATATATTTGTAGCATGCTGGTTTCTACAATATATTTAAACCAACTCAAGGAAGTGCAAGCAAGATATGTGCAAATATGTAAAGGGTAAGAGGTTATTTGTAATATGTTCTATTTATTAATAATTTATAATGGTAGAAAAGACTACCTAGGGTTTTGATCCATAGAGTGATGTTAGAGGAGAGGGCTTGGATTGGGAAAACAGCATGAATTGAGGAAACATGACAATAGATGATTTGGTCTACTCCCTTTGGAGGTGGATTTGTTGACGTCCTTTGGGAAGTTTTGTTTTGTTTTTTTTCATTCTGTGAGTTATTATAATTTATGTAATCAGCTAGAAACAGATACTCTTTATGCTTCAACCTGACAGGGAACATTAGATAAAATAGGAAATTTAGTCCAAGGCATAATTTACTCTTATGCCTAAATCTTTGATGGAAGTAGTTATTCCCAGAGCTGTAAATTCATGAATTGCAATCCTATTTCTATAGGTAATAGTACAACATATTATCTCTTTAAACTTGTCAAAGTCTTCTAATGTGACACATTTTTTCTTGATCATCATGAACCCGTTGTTTGACTCAACAAATCTGTTGATATCTCTTACAGTATTTTTATTCTGCTTGTCTTTTAATCATAGAGATTTCTATCAAGGCTTCTGCACATCTGCTAAGTGTTATATTTTGTATGCTACTAGGATGATGCTTCTCATCTGCAATGTCCATACGATCCACCTGATCTGAATAAGAACATCACTGAAATCTTTGGAAAGTTGATAAACATTTATAGAGGTAAAGAAAGAATTTCTCTGATGTTCAACAATATCTGTTATGCTAACAGCAAGTTTTATTGCTTTGCTTCAGCACTAGGAGATGAAAGAAGATCATTTAGCTACTACAAGGCCATTCCTGTTATTGAGAAATTACCTTTCAGAATTGAAAGTGTTGATCAGGTGAAGAATCTTCCTACAATTGGAAAATCATTGCAAGATCATGTAAGTAAAATTTATTGAACTTTCGGCTATCTACCTTATTATTAACAACAATTTCAATGTTAAATAAATTAATGATTTCTCATGTCGAAGCTGCTATTCCCTACTTGTCATTCCTCAACAAAGCTAAGCTACTTACGTTCTCACACTAGTATAGTGCTTTGCTTAGTTGTTGGTTTACTACAGTGGAATTACATTGTGCTTAACATGTTATCTGCTTGTTCAACTCACAATTAAGCTTCTAAGATGCTACAACTAGTTGAGAAGTTTGCCTCATTGACTTCATGGATGTTATTAGATTCCAGTCTCATTGTTTTCCTCACTACGGGGCCACAGTTAACAATTTAAGATGCTACAATAACTAGTTGAGAAGTTTGCCTGATTGACTTTATGGATGCACTATTAGATGCAAGTTTCATTGTTTTCCTAACTACACAGCAGTGTTTAAAATGTCCATTCGATAAGGATCTACAGATCATGTGAACATGGTAAATCTCACTTGTGTCTAACTGGTGGTATGATGACATTTTGATTGCTCGTTCGCCACGATCATATTCTTCTCCATTACATTTGAAACACTTTTTTTTTCCTTTTGTCTATATTTACTTTTAAGCATTAATAGTTATTATAATTACATTTTAAATTATAAAATAAATACATAAGTATAGTGGATTCAGATCTAGCCTTTGTTCATATGAAGCTGGATTTTCCAACTCGAGTCATCTCTAGATTGTCCAACATCTGAAAATCATCCTGAGTTAGCTCAAACTAACCAAGATTTTGCAAGATCTTACCTTTATCATGTCCTAACATCTTAAAATTGCAAATCTGGTGATGTCCTACCTTGTGAACGAGTACGATGAATCAATGTTCCACACTCATTTCTTTTCATTATCATCATTTTTGTCAAGTTTCTAGCTTCCCATCAATGTATCATTTGTGCAACGGATCCATTTTTAGGCCTTCCTCATGTTGTACCAAGAAGGCATCAATTGAATCTTCTCTAGGTGCATTAGCATTCTTAGGTTAGTGTAGCTGCATGATATGTGGTTCAAGAAAGTTGTTTGTGTTAAGTATCTTCAAGGTTTGCTTTCTCAATTTTGGCATTAACCCTCAAAATAGATAATTTTTATTATAAGTTTATATATCTCAATGGTACAATATTCCTTGAGAAAACAAAGTAAAGCGAAATTTTAAAGGTTTACCTTAGCTCCATTTGCATCACCATGTGATAGTCAAGCTTTCACGAAACTATTGTGTTGTTGTGTCGTTTTGTTAAATTTAAAGGTTTAACTTAGCTTTCCTAAGCTTTCCATTGTCATATTGTGTCGTTGTGTTCCATGGTTTTGATCACATTGCATAGGGCTAATAAGTTCTCACATGTCGTGACATGGTAAAGATATGTGAAGTTGTATTAAGATAATTAATTATAAATATAAAAGTGAAAAACGAGATGTGTTATTGAAAAAGAAACTGATCAATGAAATTAACAAAAAACTATTTAACTATCTGCTATTTGAATATCTTATGACATTTGTGTTTCTTATATTTTAGTAATGATGTTGTTGTAACATAAGTCTTGTAATAGATATTGATAAATGAAATTCACAAAAAACTATTCAATGTATCTGCTATTTGAATATACATCTTTGTTGCTTATATTTTAGTAATTATGCGAGTCTTGTATAATCATAGTGTTTTCCTTAAAATACAAAAAGATTTATAAGAATATGGTATGAGTTTCTATGGTTTATGGATTAGAGTGTCGAGGTGTTATAAAGCAATGAATTAAAAATTAATTTAATGAAGATGACAATGCAAAGATGCATGTGTAAAGTTATTAGAAAAGATAAAATAGAAAACAATAATTATGACAAATGATAAACTAAGAGAAATTAGATTAGGATATGAACATATTTATGGATGACTAACAAATTTTGTTGTGGTCCATATGTGAAATATTTCAACCTTATTAATAGTATATATATAATATAAATGTAGTGGGGCAACCTAGGGCATCCAAGTGGGAATAATTCTCCATAACATGTCTTCTCATTGTTCCCACTATATAATTGATAATACCTACTAGTGTTGTTGAACATCCAATTGATAACACCTCTTGTATGCGTGCCATTTCATGGACTTCTCTAGACTCCATGCATAACTCTAGTCAAGTTGATCTCTTCTTCTTCTAGTTAATCAATGTGACACTTATGGTCCAATTTCTTTTGCACGTCAAGCATCTTTCCTTGAGCGCATGATCCTTCTACTCCTTTGCGTGTGTCACCATCACTCTAAATTTTGATCTTTAGCATGTTTTTTCATCCATTGGCCCTTTCTCATCCACATCTTCCATATTCATATCTTCTGTTCCATTTGAGCACTAATGTTGGAAACTAATCATTAATTGATTACAGAATCATTGATTGATTACAGAATCATTTACCATTAATTCCTTGATTGAGTCATAATTACAGAATCATTCTGTAAATAGAAATCTTTAATTAGCTTTAATTAGTTTCCTTCTTCATTAGTTTTCCTTTTTTTCTATTGTATCTCTCTATAAAACAAGAACCATGTACCTATTCTTTAGTGTGAAGAAATAATTATTTTTTCCATATTTTCTAAGTATGTGCATGTATTTAATCTTGATTAGAAGGTCAAGGAACTAAAGTAGGTTAAAATCTCATATTACAACTTTAATTACTTCTTTAAGTTCTTTAGTTTATACACATATGAATAGATAAATATGTTTATAATTATCTACTAATTTTATTTTGATTTTATCAATATTTAGAGTTATTATTATCACCCTAAATTATCATCATCTCTAATATCAATTAAGATAATTTTCAATGATTATTATTTAATTAGCATGTATAAATGACATCAATGGTATAAATATGAACATCTATAAATGTCACCAATGATATGAGTATGGTAAATCAACTAAGAAATGAATCATTAGAGCCAATGTCCTCAGAGTGTAATAACATCATCTGATGCATGGGTTAAAAGCCTCCTCATTGGTGGAATACAATAATGTAGTGCCAACGCACAAGTAAATAGTGATTATAGGTGACCGCTTGCTACCTCATGTGGATGGCCAAATACTCTTGTATAAGGCTAGACGTAGAGTTTTCACTTTTTAATATTCTCCATTTAACATCTTTATTATTTTACTTTTAACTTTTTTTATTACAATTGCTTAATTTTTAGTTCACATCTTATTGGTTAGTCTAAACGCTCAATCGAAGTCAATTTTTAATATAAATATATTAATTTAATTAGGTATCATCTTAGGGTCTATAGATTAAAGTTATACAATATGAAACTATGAGTATCAACATCTAGAATATCAAGAAGCATGGAAGACATTCTAAAGACATGTATCAACTAAAAGAATAATTCAGAATATCCATTTTAATTTTTAAAACAATCCTTTCCATCTTAATTCCTATATAAAACTCACATGTGAACATGAAGCAATATCAATTATTTACCCTCCAATGATATAATTAGTTTATAACCTATTTCACTATTACAACAACCAACAACCAAGCCTTATCCCACTAAGTGGGGTCGGCCTATTTCACTATTCTTAAATATTATTTTAATCCCCTTTTCAGAAATAGTTATACAAACATATATAATCCATTATATATT
>JBBMKF010443357.1:0-13403 GCA_037834155.1 Curcuma caesia
TTGCAAAGTTGCAAACTGCACTACAAGAAATGCAAGAAAAGCTTGATGAAGCCCACAAAACAATCTGTGAAAAAGAAGCTGCTAGAATAGTAATAGAACAAGCGCCAACAATTGATAATGAGATCCCAGCGATGGACAATGCAACATTAGAGTTGTTGACAAGCCACAATAAACAGTTAGAGGTAAAAAAGGCATGATATATTTTATAATATAGTAACAGGACTAGACATTTTTCGTGAGCTTCTATAAGAATGAATTTCAAGGACAAAGAATAAACCAACCAGTTAGCTCATCCAAGTTGAAGAATGTCAAATGGAACCACACACAGAATATGCTTATCGTTAAAGGTTAACTTACAGGATGAAGTAAGGCAATTAACAATATTCAAGAGTAAGGCCGACGAGTTTGAATTGAAACATGCTGAGGCTCAGAAAAATGTAGAAGCATTACTCAAAGACAAAGAAGAATACAGCTCAAAAATCAGTCAACTGCAAGACCTGATAGAGAGGTAACACATGATGTTTGTCTTCTCATTTAGCTTTTGTTGGATTTTAACAAATATGAATATATCAAACAAGAAAATTAAAATTTGCTAGAAATATCTAAATATATATTTAATCGTGCAGACTCGAAATGAACTTGTCTGGCCTAGAATCTGAAAACAAGGTCCTAAGACAGCAAGCTCTTGTTATTTCTACAAATGAAGATTTCTCAGAGCAAGTCAAAAGGTATTAACTGAAAGGGAAGACGATATGTCCATATTACAAACATATATTTTTTATCTGCAGATGGCTTCCTAAAAACGTTGATTATGTGTAGAAATATAATTCTTTTTTTTTCAGCCTTGAAACCAAAACCAACACATTGGAGTCAGAAAATCAGTTGCTCCAAAATGAGCATGGGGTAGTTCTTCAGTCAAATAGCATATCTGAGTCGGTTGAGCCACCAACAATCAAGGTAATCACTCAGAAACATAAATATATAAAATTATGCTAATCCATTGAGAATCATATGGTGTTTTAATGATGCAGGTGCTGGACAACAAAGATATTGATGAAGAACCAAAGACAAGAAAAAAGGTTTGTCAGAGTATGCTGTCAAATACTTGAATGCTCCCTTTACATGAAGATACCAAAATGAAATTTAGTGCAGAAAAATTCACCAACATAAGCTAAATTGCAGGAGCCAACATCTGCATTCCTTGCACCAGTTTTAAGGAAACAGAAGTCTCTAATTGATCGGCAACAGGTATGTACTTCAAATCTCAAACTTTGTAACATATCATAAAATGAAAATTTCTCAACATCATGTAATCGAAAAGTAAATTTTAGCAAGATGCTGAACAAATAAAAAATGTCAGATTAACTCATCAAGGTCAGAATGTAATATACCACTTCTAAAAGGAAGTCACACATAAATGCCTATCATGCCTTGTTCCTGTAGAAACAAAGGCACAGGTTGGCATAAGAATGATTTTGCATGTATGAATTAGATGATAAGTTGGGTGGGCTCCTTTTCCCATTTAGAACAGTAAAATTCATGGACACCACCCTATAAAATATTTCCATTCAGGAATTCATTAAATATTCCATTTCTAAATTCATCATTACGTTATTCTTTTTCCACAGGAAAATCATGAAGCACTTATGAAATGTCTAGTGGAATATAAAAGGTTTGAGAATAAGACACCTTCTGTAGCATGCATTGTCTACAAATCACTGGTTCATTGGCACTCATTTGAAGCAGAGAAGACATACATATTTGACAGGATCATACGAACAATCAGGTCATCTGTTGAGGTTGCTAGCCGACTTTATTGTTTGAAACTTCATAAATCTCTTCATTTCTGTCAGATAGCATACTCTAATTTCAATATGTGACTAAATCTTAAGGTTTCTATGCACAGAACCAGAAGAGTATCGGTGACCTCGCATATTGGCTTTCAACAACCTCTACCCTTCTATTTCTTTTGCAAAAAAATCTTAAAGCAAGTAATGCATCGGTTACTGGATCACATCGCAGTCGAGCAACAGCAGAAACATTATTCAGTAGAATGGCAAGAGTAAGTTATTTGATCTAGTAATTGGATATTTTCCAACAATAGTGGTAAACAGTGTAGGATAAAATAGAAGTTTGATTTTTCTTTTCAGTAAAAAGATCTTATTGTCCAAACCAGCCGTATATACTCTTGTATATCCAAACTTTCCAAAATTGTTGGATCATAATTAGATACATGTCATACTTTCTATCATTCTTTTACCATTAAATAACTAACTAACTGTCGATGAAGGGTATGTGATCAAATTCTCAATGTTTGTTTCGTTCATACAATTTCAACATACCAATGGGTAAATATATTTTCAGAATGCCCGTTCATCTTCATCTATATTGGGCATTTCGAGCGGATACAGTGGACTGCTACCTAAATCAGAAGGCCCATCAAGGATAGAAGCCAAATACCCAGCACTACTTTTCAAGCAACAACTAACAGCTTATGTTGAGAAGATATATGGAATGATACGGGACAGTTTGAAGAAAGAGATTAGTCCATCATTAACTATGTGCATACAGGTTTGACTACACGAATAATTGTGACGACTATCATTTATTTAGGTGCTGCGGTTTATAAGAATTCTTAACCACAGGCACCAAGGTTTGCTAGAGCTAGATCAATTAGGGGAGCATCTAAGAGCATTCTTTCCAATATTGTAGCAAAGCAAGCATCAAGCGTTCACTGGCAAAGTGTTGTCCACAGTTTGGATTGTGTTTTGAATATTTTTAATGAAAATTATGTAAGCTGGCTTTTATTTTATTTTTTTTATGTTTTACCAAATAAATCTTACTACATAAATATGAGTATCACAATTTAAGACATGCAAAGACATCATTCATCTTCGTAATTTTTTTTCAGGTGCCTCCTATGATAATAAGGAAGACTTTCAGCCAAGTGTTTGCATTCATAAATGTACAATTATTTAATAGGTATGCCTTTTTCTATCTCTTTTATTAAGAACTTGCATTTTGCATTTTATACATGTATGCTGCAATTGACATACAGCTTACTCCTCCGGCGAGAATGTTGTTCATTTAGCAACGCAGAATTTGTCAAGGCTGGCTTGCAAGAGTTGGAACAATGGTGCACTAGAACAACAGAACAGGTCAGTTATTTATAAAGATCACATACTAAATACTGTCACAAATGAACACAGAAGAATAATGGTAGACTACTAATAAGCCTGACTACTAATAAGCCTGCTAATATCAATTTTCTACTAACAGTTTGCTGGGACATCATGGGATGAACTCCAACATATAAGACAAGCAGTTGGATTTCTAGTAAGTGCATTACTTGTCATTCTCAAACCTCAACTATAGTATAAGTTCATTGCAGTTGACCTAAACACATAGATTGCAAACAGGTTTTGCATCAGAAGTCCCAAAAATCCTTGGAAGATATCAGAGATGACATTTGCCCAGTAAGCCAGACATTGAATTTTATAAACAAAAGTATATTTTCAAGCCGTAACCCAATCAATTTTATTCCAGGTTTTGAGCATTCCTCAAATTTATAGGATCGGTACAATGTTTTGGGATGACAAATATGGCACGCAAGGATTACCCCAAGAAGTAAGTATAATTAACCTACTGATTCCCCTCATGAACTTTTCCTTTGCTTATACTAATCAAAACAAAAGGAAAGTCCAGATTTTAATCTGCTGGGTAAGTGCTATTGTTATATCTCATTGAATGAACTATCATCGAACACACACACACACACACAAGATGCATTTATTTGGCATTTTACTAACCATATCCTGGTATTCATGTTTACCAAACCCTGCCCCTTATATAAATTTTTCCAATTACCCTTGTTTTCAAGTTCTTTCCAGAATCTAAATGCAAGCATATATATAAATCAAATTACAGTATGTTTTTTGAGATATTTGAATTTTTTTCAACCTAAGATACTTTTAAATTATGTCTTCCTTCTGTATGAACTTGAGATTCCACTTGTTTAAATATCTCAAGTGTTGTAAAAAATTAGGGTGCCAGACCAGAGATCCCAAAACGGTTATCATAGGATCAATTTTTTTTTTTTGTCTACAATCCATGCTGCAGATTGATTTCCAACTTAGCTTACCAGCCATTTTATACTATTGTTCATCATGCAAGTTGATTTGCAATAACTTACGAGCTCAAACCCTAATTATATGTAAACTTACGAGCTCAAACCCTAATTCTATGTAAATTAGAGGTGTGAGACCCTCCTTATTGGCCATTTCAGATGAGAAGGATCTTAAATATCTAGCCTTTCTCTGGAAATCTTGACACAAACTAATTTGCATATTAGCTTGTGAATCAAATTTCATGTAAAAGTAAGGTGTACGAGACTTTCTTAGATTGGAATGAACTTATATATTTAAAAACCATGCAAATTTTAGATTTCATTAATTTTTCACCGTGCAAGCATCAGCTTGCAGGGTCAAATGTCAATTCTATGTAAAACTAAAATGTAACGAATGCTTAATGAATCTTAGGTTGAAAGGGACTAAAATATCAAATTTTATTTAGAAACCACACTATAGATTGATTTACAAACCAACTTTCATTTGAGTTTTGGAGAGAATTTTAAAAATCAAAGGTAAACAAGAAGAATACTAGTTTAATCAAAATCAAATATGAGAGGTGTGAATTGATAAAATGCCCCGAATTCTTTTCCCCACTGCTCGAACTTCATGGTTAAATTTCAGGTCATTTCCGAAATGAGAACCACAGTGACAGATGAGACGAGCAACAACACACCAAACAATTGTTTCTTACTGGATGATGATTCGAGGTAAGCAAAGTACATATATCTCTCCCTGGATGTTCTAAAAGAAGGGTTTCACATGGAGTAAACATGACGGGTTGAGTATATTCTACTGTTTGTAGCATACCGTTCTCTTTGGGCGACATATTGCGATTGGGCTTCGAAATCAACCTTGACGACGTCGAGCTGCCGCCTCATCTCCAGCAGAATTCCGAGTTCCATTTCCTGTTGCAACGCCACTCCAAAGATTGAGGAGCTAACAAAGGATGGAAGCAATGTTTTTGGTGTTTAAGAAAGCATTCTTTATTCATTGTTTATTTATTATTGGAAACCACACTTCACGAGGTGTTTGAGGGATTTTGGAACAAATTATCATGTACAAATACAGAGAAGTGTATGATGATCGTTTGTGGAATAAATTTTACGATAATGGAGGCATTTGGTTATGTAACCATGGATTTAGGTGAATTTTAATCTCCGAGTTCTTCCAAAGTAACTTGTCATTCAGAGTTGGTGCAAGTTTCATATTTTTATATATACTACTGGAAAATTATTGGAATAACTTCACAGAAGAACCAAGATGAACTTCCAACCTCTATATTACTTACAGTGGCAAGAAATGAAGCCTGTAGGTTCTTGTCTTAGAGGTTCGGGTTGTGGATGCACTGTGACCCTCTCCAAACGCCTCCAGGAGCCACGACGAGAGGTCTCAGCTTGGCAGATGGTCCAACACAAACGTACGCATAGTTACCATACCATTCATGCTCTGATCCTGGACTGTACATGTATACCTCTTCCAATCCACTCCTCCGTATCACAACTGAGTTTCTTCTTCCCTGAATCATCACAGAAGAAATATCCCAAGTCAAGCTTAAAAGCAAGAAGTCAATTTAAATCCAAATGGGCGATGATTACCCTATCAATGATTGTGAACTGCCTTGGTGCACTGGTGTATATTCTACTCATCTTCTCTGTCATGTGTGCATAATCATCATCTTCCTCTCCCTCCTCTTCTTTCTCGTTCGGCGTCGACAAAGAATCTGAATAACCTCTTCTGGTAGACGCTGAAGGAGGAATGATGCTGAACTCGGATGATATCGGCTTCTTGCTGTGGTAATTTGAGCCTTGCAGCCCAACTGCATATGTTGCGTCAGGTGTGCTCACCTTCAAATGGCTGATGAAGGAGCCCGACATTTCGATCGCCGCCGACGACTTTGAGTTAGCGACGATCAGTTCGGAGCTAATGGAGTCCTGATCGAGTGTCACCAAGCATTTGGCTTCGACCATGTTGTGTGGAGAAAGCGATAGCAGCTCGACCTGGAATTATGCAGAAATATGCATACGTTGAGGATGAAAAGAACTGAACATGAGAATATCATTGCATGCCTGAATGGAATTTTCCGAGCTCCCTCTGACACTTTGAAGAGACCAGTGGTTGGAAGACCATGGAATCGAGCATCCACCTGCATGGATCTTGAAATCCATGGAGACTCCTCCGCGAACCACTGCCTCCCCCGACTCTCCCTCCGAAACAGTAGTGTGCAGCACTTCGACGGTGGCGCCGTGCCACATGATGGGCTTGTAAGACGTGACGAGACCACTGGGCAGCATGAGCGTGGCGACGCTGCCATTCTCCATGACCATCTTGACGGCGCAGCTGTCGCCGACGCCCCGGAAGCTCACGCCGTGGCCGCTGAACTCCGTCTCCAAGTAGTCCACGTTGATTGGTAGGGAGATGGAGGTCATGGCTAGCACGGAGAGCTGCCTCCTGTGAGAAACAGAGGCAGATTTGTGGGAGGCCTTGAGGTGCTTCAGTGGGTGTACGAGGGGGACAGGAGGAGTCGGAGTCGGAGTGGAGAAGATGGAAGCAGTGACAGCCATTGCAAATGCTTGATGCTTACTTCGATTAAGCGGAGGCAGAGCCAACAAGAAGAAATAGCTTCCCTTATCCTGGAGCCTCTCTTTGGGCCAGTGACGTTTCTTGTGAGTTGAAGCTGACTGCCAGAAATATCTAAGTTCCATGGCTAACAAGCTTTTATCCAGTATCAATCCAAGGCCTTATCCTGTGGCTTTTCCCACTAGAATCTTCACTATCCGACAGCTGAGCCCAGATACTACGGCTTTTCCCACTGCTGCCAAAAATCTCGTTGCTGGAATTCATGCTGATAACTTGGGCTACCAGTGTGGTGGTTGGACAATCGAGTGGCAAGGAGGCAGTGGAAGAATCACTGGCGGTAAGTCCAAATTATTAGACTAATTTAACTATTCGATCTCTATTTCTCCTTGCAAACAGACCAATTGTGCCTCGTTCCATCTCCACTGCTAAAGACAGTGAAAATTTAGAAGTGTAGTCTTTACCTTCTTTGCAGGCACCACAATCCTGGAAGTTATTGTTGGATATTAAGATCTTAAATGATCAATATGGTTTTGTAGAAAATCGAAATGTCATCAATTGATGAAAGTCAAAATTGATTTCAAAATCGAAATTTATATTTCACGTTTCGTGTAAATAGATTTAGACTATTAATTTACTCAAATCGATTAAAGATAAATAAGAAATTAATTATTTAAAGTGAATAACATTAATTATTAAATAATATTATATAAAGAAGTATATAGGAAATAGTCCCACGTCTGAAAATTTCGATGGATTTTCCTTCTTTATTAATGTTACTGTGTTAATTGAGTTAACATAAAAAGCTCATATACTCTTTTCTCATGGGCAAGCAGGTGCCCGCACCTATGAGCCCGTGATCCGCCATACGCGCGATGAACACTTTGTCATGCGAGAAGCTTAAATTTATGCTCCAGAGGACGTGACACTCGAGTGACGTGTCAGCTCATATATGGATCGCATGTGACGCGATTTGGAGCATTGGATCGTGAAGAGTCACGATCTGACCGCTGGTGATAGTGATTGATCTGAAGCGTCAGATCGAATGGGTCTTTGGATTTAGATCTGATGGCAGCGAACGGATGTCAACTATTGATCAAAGAGGTGTGATGGATCGCATGTGACGTGATTTGAAACGTTGGATCGTGAAGAGTCACGATCTGACCATTGATAATGGTGTTTGATCTGAAACGTCAGATTGAATGGATCTTTGGAATTATGACTGACTGTTGATGATAAAAAAGAGATCCGAGACCTCACAATTCCGGAGCACAATCCAGACCTGCACTTGTGGCTGCATGGCTGCCGGGCTCCGAGGGCCAAGGCGTCGCCGACGTCCAAGACCGGTGATGTAGATTAGTTTTGAATTAGTAGAAAAGATTAATTATCAGCATTACTAATCGGTGCTTATTCCTTCATTAGTAGAAAAGATATTTCTGTTTTATTTTAAATATACAGAGTTTTTGTCTTCATCGACTCTCTCTCTCTCTCTATTTTGTCAGACTGCACTGTTCCGGCCACGTCACGCAGTTCGTGAATAAATTCGTTCCGGTAGTCAAACAGATGGTTCTGGACCGAAGAAAATTCCACGTGGACGAGCCGTCGTCGCGGCATACGCTATCCACACTGTCTCGCAGGAATATTCCATCGCTACTTCACTTGATTGCTGTTATTAAATGACCCATTTCGCCCTCTGCGATGCTCCTGGATCCACCCATCTTCCTCGATCCTTGCGCATCCATCGAGAGCTCGCTGCTGGATTCTGAAGATTGGAATCAAGCTTCGTAAAGTTGAGATCTTTATCGAAGATCGACGCTCCTCCACGATCGCCGCATGTCGTCCATCGAGCTTTCATCCGCGATGTTGCGGAAGCGGGTTCGCCGGGAGGGGAGGGCGGCCGCTCCTCCTTCCTCACCCCCAGGGAAACGACGCCTGCCTTCCGACGATCTCAGCCGTCGCCGCCGCCCGGGCGGCGCCAATGATCCGGCGCTCGCGGAAGCCGCCGGAGCCGCGGCGGCGGGATGCGCCGCGCTCTGCTGCTGCTGCCCCTGCGGCCTCCTGAACCTCCTCTTCGCCGTCGCGCTGAAGCTGCCGGCGGCGCTATTGCGGCGGTCGCTGACGCGTCGGAGGAGGAAGCGCTGGGCCAGAGCCGGCGCTCGGAAGGTGAAAGGCGGGGCATTTCGCGACGACGACGACGACGACGGTCTCAGACGGCGTGGTTGGGGCCTCAGTAGCGAAGGGACGACTTGGCCGGCGATCTCGCAGAGCCGGGAGACAGCGGAGCTGGAAAAGGAGATGCTGAGCAAGTTCCGCAGCGCCGGATTCTGGCGGAGCCTGTCGCGCAGCCAAAGGGAGTGATGAGACAGCACAACCTTCTTCCTCTTCATCTTCCTCTTCCTCAGATCAGGAGACGAGGCTAATGTACAGATTTTCTTGTTAAATTGAAGAAGCTTTCATATCTATGAACTTTTCGTCAAAGCTCACACATTTCGATCGTATAACATAAATTAAAAAGGAAAAAAATAGCCAAGAAAAATCATTTTCACTCTTCGAGTTCTTGAGGACTGGAAACCAGAACAATCAATGCAAATATTTTCTTCTTTTACAAATGAATGTGCATATTCCCAGAACACAGCAGTTAAAAACTTTCACTCTTTCAGATCCTTATCCAGATACGAAAAAGAAAAAGGAAAAAAAAAGAAAACTTAAATAGCATCAGTTATGTTTTCATTTCTTGCTTGGAGTTTCAAGGAACACTTTCTTTATAACTAAATCACATGATGAACGAAATACGACAGATTAGATATTTATAATTTGAACAAATTTATAAGAAATTTCTAATAATAAATTTAGAAGGTTGACGTTAGATTGGGTACTTCTTCGATTTATTTTAAAAATTAATAAATTAATTACCTCGAGAATTAATTGATTTAAAAAATTAAATATATGATATCAACTTAAATAAATAAAAGATGAAAATGATTTTCTTCTGCCCTAGAATAAAGTTACATTTTAGTCCAATTCAAAGGAAAACAACAAAAATTAATAGCTAGGTTGATGTGAAAGTCGAAAATGACCAACGAACTGTCTTTGAAATCGTAATGTCTAGAAGGTAGGAGAAGGTTTCTTTATCCCGCTTAAGTTGAACCATCAGCATAAATAGATCCACTATTTTAATGATTTTTTACAATCGATCTCATGGATATAAAAAAAAAAATCATATAGGTACATAAACGTTAAATGTATGATAAAATCAACCCCAGACTATTGAACTATTAGCCTAAGAACTTATGTCCCCGGGGTCATGGTATCATGGTATGACATCCAAGTTATCACTTAGGCATCTGCGATTCGATCTTCAACTACGGCATATTTGTAGAAATTTTCTTCCAAATGAGGATCGCAATCAAAGGATGCTGGACATCTGGGTTGACCGCTACGTGCGCTTCCCGATTTACCCTGATGGCCGGTGGAAAATTTTCATGGGACTGGACTGAGACCGATCACCCTCAAGAATTGAGTCAATGCGACTAACTGAGATTTATCATTAGCATAAAAACTTATATTACATGGTGATTTTTTATGTGACTTATATCAAAGGGTTCTTTGACTTTTTGCTACCACGTCATATTTTTTTATAGTGTGATGCGCTTAATTTCAAAAATATTTTTATTCACCTTTTAATCTTAAATTAAAATAAAAAATATTATTTTATTTTAAATCGAATCAAATTGAATTAAATGAATGAGTTTTAAATAATTGATGATCCTAAAAAAATTAATAATTTTTTAAATATTTTATTAAATTTATGATAATTTTATAAATTTATCTATATTTTTAAAAATTTAAATAAAAATTAAAAAAATTAATAATGCAAAAGAAGATTAGTAAAAAATTATAAAATTAAAGAAACATTAATAAAAATATTATTTTTTAAAAAATCTTCTTTAATAGCTAATTATAAGAGAAATAATAATTAAATAATTAAAAAACTACTTTTGCTCTATTTTGATTCCTTTGGTCAAAGCATCACACTACTTTAGTATTTATTTCGTCAAAATATTATCATTTTGATATTGATTCTTAAAAGTATTACCATTTTAGTGTTGATTTTTAAAATGAGTACTAAAATGATCTCAAATCTTAAAAATCAACATCATAATATTGTGATTTTTCCAATACAGTATGGTGCTATTGTTCAAAGATCAAAACCTATGTTGACAAAATCACAACGACAATAATACTAGTTTTGAAGGATCAAGATTATTATGATGTTGTTATTCAAATATTAATATTACTATGTTAAAGAAATCATAATATTGTTGATTTATAAGGTTCGTGACTATTATGTGTTGATTTCTCAAATATTTGCATGGCGAATCAGACTAATTAAGATTTCTGAAACAGATCTTCAAGGTAGTTGAGAAAAGAAAAAGGAGGTTTGAACCAAAATAACTCGTCCTCATATTCCTTTCCTAATGTCCTTCTTTTATACAGGTACAAGATCCGAAATAAATGGAATAAAGTATATCTGTATAAATTCTATCTATATAAATTCTATCCTATTCTATAACCTTCTAGAATAGTGCCACGTCATTTAACTATGAATAACTATAATTTTTTACCCTTTGATTTGAAGTATAAGGAAAGGAACGGAGAATTCAAAAATATTTTATTCTAATGTTATCTTTATTTTAAAATATTAATTCTCAAATTAATTCATTTGTTTATGTATCATGTCTTTGCGCCGTCACTCCTCACACAAGTTACAACGCGGGCCGTCACAGTCCAGTGTCCAACTGCTTGCATTTCATGATGTCGGCGTCGACTCTCTCCGCAAATCTCTTCGAAGACAAGACTCAAGAGGACAAAGACAGGTAACTTTAATCTTCTTTTTCTCCTCCTCCTAAAATAAGGATTTATCCAAAAAGTATGTATTGTCTATTCTAGAACCTTTATATCCTAGCTTCTAGAGGCAACACTGATAAAATTTTACAGTTTTCTATCTGTATTTTATATGCGTTATCTTTTTTAAAAATTAAAAATATTTTTATAATTTTATATATTTAATTTTCGTTCTTCTTTCTATTCTATTCTATGTTAATGAATTTCTCTCACCCCATTAGCATTCCTTTCTCACCTTGCCTTGCATTCCTGTCTCACCTTACTTTGGTGGCTAATGTATAATTGTAATTATGTAAATAGGTAACAAGGAAGGAATTAATAAACTTAGAGAAGATATCTGAAATCTAAACCGTCCGACATTTTTGAGGAATTATTCCCAGAATCGATAGCTACTTCCTCCTCCGCCTTCCCCTCCTTCTCTCCCTTTCCATGGCGGAAAATAGACACTGGCCTTCGCTGTGCCAGCTCCGCCATCGCTCCTCTCTACCATGCTGCCTATAAACAATCCCGTTCCTCTCGTGCTTTCCCTCGCCTCGTCCTCTTCTTCATCAATCCTTCATTTGGCCAATCTCTCGGCGGTGGCGCCGCCCACTCATTGCCCTGTCCTTAATTCTCCCACCGCTGGACATCGGCATAATCGACGGAATCCATGGAGGGTTCGGTGGTGACGCCACGGAAGTCGATTCGGGAGGTAGTGATGGAGAAAATGCGGGCCCACCGTGCCGAGCTGCAGGAGAAGAAGCAGCCGAAGCGCAAGCGGAGCAAGAGCTTCTCCTGCGACGGCGATCGTCGAGTCTCCAGGGCGGTCGTCTTGGGCGGCGATGACGAGACTATGTTCTGGGAGGAGGAGGATGGCACCATGGAGATGGCCCAGATAGGGGCCGATCGCACCAAGAACGTGCTCATCCTCATGAGCGACACCGGCGGTGGCCATCGCGCTTCTGCCGAAGCAATCCGCGACGCCTTCCGCATTGAGTTCGGCGACGAGTACAAGGTCGACCTTTCGCTGTTCTTCTTCATGCATTGCATTGCGGACTTCTATGGTTTGAAAGATGGTTCCTTTTTGTTGTATACATTCTCCTCGCGATTCCAATTTCAACATTTTGTGCAAATTGTATACATTCTTGGATAATTAGCCTTTTGCATATTGATTATTTGACGCATTTAGTTATTCTCACTCTCCAGAGGTGATCATTATTGTTTCCTCTGGTTTCATTTCATAGTATCAATGCAATAGGAGCTAGAATTGTAACAACTTGTTGTTGCTTATCTCAATGTGCAGGTTTTTGTGAAGGATTTGTTCATGGAACATGCAGGTTGGCCTTTGAATAACATGGAGAGTTCCTACAAATTCATGGTGAAGCATGTGCAGCTCTGGAGGATGGCCTTTCACGGAACCTCCCCTCGTTGGATCCATAACTTGTATCTAGCTGCCATCGCATCATTCTACACCAAGTATGGAGCTCTTCTTTATCCTTCTCAACAGCAATTCTACTGCTGACATAGCCCATAAATTCCAAGAATTTAAAGCTTGCTGGTCCAAGCCTGTTCGAAGTAAGTGAATGGAGTGGCTCATGATTCATTGCTATGCTAGATGGAGATTTTGTATCTGTAGAAGAAGTACAACAGTCAAAAGGTTATTTGTAAACGCTGAGGATTCTATTAGTTCCTTCTGAGGATGAAAACGCTGAGGGAATGTGTAATATGTTGCAAGAAGAATATTTGTGTTAGTTACTTTTGGTTATTTGTAAATATTGAGGTGATTAAATATATCGGTGCTTTTCTATTTGTGAT
>JBBMKF010443375.1:0-13400 GCA_037834155.1 Curcuma caesia
TTAGCTTCATCGAAATTCGACTCTTATCTACTTCAACAATTTGTTCATCGTAATCAACTCAACTATGTCCCGAATACCTCTTATGCACAAGGACGGAGCCACCCTTATGGCTACTCGGGCTATAGCTCGGGGGCCTAACGACATCGAAAGGGAAAAAAAAAATTAAATTTATGGATGGGAGAAAAGAAAATTAATTAATAAAATAAAGAAAGTAGTCCGGGATATATTGTCGGCATAACAATACTAGTTATATCGTTTGGTCAAGTGGATTCTTGGATCATAAAGATGGATCCGACCATCAATTGAGGAATTTGTTACATTTCAGTAAGGTTCAATGGAGTTGAATAGTACTGGAGTTGAAGAAAATATTACTATATTTAGTTATTTTTTTAATAATATAGATATCTAAAGGTAATCATTTCTATTTCATAAAAATTTCCATCAATTATTTTGGTACAAATGACATCTCATTCCGCAACTAATATTTCAAAATGTTTTTCCATCAGGGGAAATCCATCTCATATAAAAGTTTTCTGTAAATCATCAAAATAAATCAACTAGTACGAATGACGCGACACTCCACAATTAATATTCCAGAGTTATTTTTCAATGGAGAAAATTTCATAATGCATCATAGTTAGGAATCTACTGGTAAATATTTGCCTCTTACAAATTTGTCATATTCCATTATAATAAAAAATGATTATACTCAGCCTAAGTGTCCCTCGAAAATCCCTGGGGATAACTTTGCTACATTTCAAAACCTATAGAGAGCCGAGACGTAGAAAATTTATTATCAGTAAAAATTAAAAAAATCCCTCCTAATATAATTCTTATAATTATTTTCATACTAAAAAAATACTCATATTAAATGTTATTGTAGTAATTATAAAATAGCCGTTCGATTAGTTAAAAATATTGTACGTATAATACTTTTATATTAAATTTAAAATTAAGTTAAATTTTTGTATTATGCAGCATTATTTGCCATATATTATGTAATTAACTAATAAAAAAATAATAAATCTCAATCTACTCAATCTCTGGAGGTGACCGGTTTGGTCCCACGGAAGTTTTCCACTGACCATCAGGGTAAATCGGAAAGTACATATGGCGACCAATTCAGATGCCCAGCGCCCTTTGATTGTGTTCCTTATTTGAAAGAAAATTCTTATAAATATTAACTGGGGATCGAACCACGGATCCCTGAGTCATAACCCGAATGTCCTACCGTTATACCATTACCTCGGGGATAAAGATGCATGACTGAGCAGAATTCAAAAGAAAAGAGGGCTTAATGTAACCGTTGCACCGTATTGTCGTACCTGTTTATGGGGGAGTATACAAACTGTGATATGGTTTTCACGATCCGAAATGTCCCAACGATTCAAAAGTAGCAGTGTTTTATCCGAAACAGGTATCGCCGTTTTATATCTTCGACGACTCCTTGCTCGCTCAATCGCTTTCGTCTAGCTTGATCTCTCCATCCCTCCGCGCGGCCCCTCGCTCGTCTCCGATTCATACTGAGAGAGGGAGAGCGAGCGAGAGGAGAACGAGAGGGAGAGAGGAATCGGAGTGCAGGTCTCGTGATCACCAGAATGCTGAGATCCGGCTGAGGGAACTGGAATTTTGGATATCCAGCGAGGATTTCTGGCCTGGCAGCGGTGGCTCGAGGAAGATTCATCAGAAACGGCCTTGATACTGTAAGATATTGCTCTGATCTTGAAAGGCTTAGTTTTTTTTTATAATCTTTTTCGCTTCAATAATTATCAGTGATGGATTTGGGAAGCGAGTTCTGATGATGGGTTGTTTACTGTTGCTGTGTCAGTTCATGCTAGTTTCAGCAATGACGGCAGATTCGAGCGAGCTTTGTCTTGGATCAGAGGTTGAAATCCAGTTGGCGGCAGGTCTGGGTTTACCATCTGCGGGAGATCGACAGGAATTGATTGACGCTAATGGCATTGCGTGTGTGGATGGCGAGGAGAAGATCGAAGGGGGAAGTGAGAGATCGATCACGATGGGGAATGGTAATTTGGAGGAGCCACGGGAGCAGCATCTTGAGTTGGATGTCCAAGTAGATGTTGCACTCGTCGTGGACCGAGAACAAATTAAGGTGAAAGGAGAAAATGGTTATGGGGAATTGGGTACGGAGAATGGAGATGATTATGATGGGATTGCTGATGCTACATTGAATATAGATGTGAGTGAGGCCAATGGTCGTGAACTCGTGATGATACTGCTCCCTCTAGTGATGTGGAAGAGGGAGTAGTTAAATTGGAATTACCTGGAGCAATGGCTGGGGAAGGAATTGGCGATGCAATTGTGCAACAGATGGAAAATGAGATGCTAGATGAGAAGAAAGGGGACATCAAAAATGGAATCTGTGAGGTGAAAGGAGAGAGGTGCAATGAAGATGGCCATGTGAAGTTGAGCATGGAGAATGATCCGAGTCTCGTGGAAGATACCAGTAAGCTAGAAGCTGCTAAACCAGACTTGCATGTCAAGGGAGCAGAAAAGCAAGAAGGTGAAACCCTACTCGCAGATATGAACTTTGAAAAAGTGGAATCAATTACTGAAGGGATGGAAAGCAATGCTCTGGTTGCAACAATCGACAAACACGGAAATTTAGAATTTTCTGTTTATGATGGCAAAAATCTGGAGTTTAAGAGCATGCGTATTGAGACAAACCAAGAAGAGGAATCCAAAACATCAGTTCTAGATGGTGATCGACAAGTAGATGAAATAGAGCTCAAACCCAACAGTATCCGCCATGACCATGGAGAGGAAGCAGTTGATAGAGCAGGTGAGAGTCAGGACATTGTCACTTTTACAGATGATAATAGCCAAGCATGTAAGGATGCTTGTGTTGTATTGTTGAAGACAACAGAGCCTCGATCTGTGGTCACAACTGCAAAAGAGCAAGAACTGGGTGTTTCTGAAAGTCAAGTTACGGAGACTAAAGAGCAAGAAAGTTCAGAATCAACTACTGAAGTAGAACTGGTGATGAGACCTCAGGCTTCAATGACAGTTTATCCGAACCCAGATAATTTAAAATTAGTTGTAGGAGATCAAGAAGAACAAAAGTTTGAGGGATTGGTTACAGAGATCCCTTCGTGTATAACTCTCATGGATGTTACTAAACCTGAGAATAGTACGTTGGTAGAGGAAGCTGTAGAAACGCGTGATCCCATTGGTGAAAGCGTGATTTTTGAACAGTCTGCTGATTTACATCGTGCAAAAGATTGCTTCATCTCAGATACAGTTTGTCTGGCTGAGAAAGAAGTGCTGTTGTCTCAAGGTCTGTCTGATTTTAGTGATCAATTAACCAGGTGTCAAGAAACATATCTTTCTGAACAGGAAGGTGCCATCTCAAGGGTGGTAGATGTACCCAGCCTTTTCAACAGGTAGTGTTAACAAGACACATATAGAATGATGACATATAAATGCAATTGTAACAACCTATTCTGATATTGCTACTACTCATGTGCAGATAGAAAAGACAAGTTAAACAATGATGTAGCTGAAAATGGTACTCGTATGACTGAAACTGATGAGTTTGTCACTGTGGATGATGATGTTGATGCCTTTGAATCTGAAGTTCAAAGGAATATATAGAATCTAGCACTGCTTTTGTTAGTTCAAATGAAGTGGAAAGGTCATTGGATGATGAAAGCAAAAGTACCCAAGGAGAATCTGGAATTACAGAGAATATCCCAGTGCTAGTGAAAGACCCTAGTGGTTCAACTTTGGATGGTGAAAAGCTGGACACTGGTTTAGGGAAACCGCAAGTATGTTACATAATTCGAATTCCAAGATTTATTGACGATCAACTTTCAACAAACATTCGAATTGTACAGTCAGAAGTGAATGAGAAAACACAAGGAAGGGATTCTTTCAAAGTTTCTATAGGAAAGCAGAAGGTATCATTGCATATAGTTTCATTCTAATGATACTATCTAGGTATAAGATCTTGATTGTACAATAGGTTATTCCTATTGACACTTGATTGATCCGTTTTATCCTTAGGTGATATGCAATGATTTCTGGAAGAAGTTTGAAGATGCAAAGGCAGAAACAAGAGTTGCAAGAGCTGCAGTTACTGCCAAACGACAACAGATGGAATCTCTGCAGTTAATGATAAACAAGTTGAAAAATGTGCATTTGGTGGAGGAACGTGATGCTAAGGTGCGAGTTTCATATGGTCTTGTTTAAAAGTGATGTGACTGCTAGCTCTTCGATTTGGTTGTCTTCAATTTCCATTTTATGTTCAGATACAATCAATGGAATTTGAGCTTCAACATGTAACCATACCATTGAAAGAAGAAAAGAAATATATCCATGAGCTTAAACAGCTGAGACACCAGAGAGATCAACTCAATCATAATCTTTCCACCATTTCTTTTCATCTCAAAAACTTCAGTTTTGTGCGTACAGCTTTTGAAGAAGGAACTAGATTCTCTTAGAACTGAGTTATTGCAAGCTGAAGGTAATGCAAATGCTGCAAGGAAGAATTATGATGTAGAACAGCAAGTTTTAAAAGGTCTTCAACAACAATTCAGGGATGCTGATGCTCTTCGCCAGAAAGCGTATGGACATTGGCAAGCACTTAAAAACATCTTAACTGAAAAGAATGCTTTTCCATTATTTATTTTCTATCAAATTGCAGTTAATTCTGAATCTTTGAACCAAGGATGCCTGGTTTTAAATTTGATCATCATATAGTTTTTCTGTTGTAGATTTTCGTTTTTTGAACTTAAACACACAAAGTGTTGCTGCATGTTTTGCCAGAACTATATATGCTCTTTGTTATAGAATTGTGGTTTCAGCCACTAAATGATTTGAGGAGTCTTGAAGTGATACAAAAGTGTATATTAACTCTTGTTATACCCTACATAAGAAAAGCTTTTAAGTGGAATGCCTTTTATCTTCATGAGAACTTCCTCACCCTTTTTTTTTTAACCTTGCATGATTTTAATAAAGAAATAAAATTAATTAGAATATTTTATTCTCCATATCGTGTTAGTGCGAGAAATGTACAGAATATTTTTCCTAACATGCTTTTGACATTAGTTGGAGCATGAATTTTCTCTCAACTTTTTTCAAGCCATAACCCACTTGGACCTCACAGCCTCACCATCTTGTAGATGTGAATCTCTGGTTATCTAAGTAGATGCCGATACTTAAGTCTGAGAACACAAAGTTAATCTCGTTAAATAATGGAACAAAGATACTATAGATTTTTTTTCTTCCTAGGTTTAGCCGAACCCACCTAATGAAATAAAGCTTGGTTGTTGTTGTTGTTGTAGGTTTAGCTGATATCAATTGATTAAAATTTTCCTGTTTATTGTAGAAATATTTGTAGCTCTAATCCTTCACCAACTTGATTGTTCATACTTTAAATTCGAAAATTGATATTGAAGTTTTAAATTTTCAGTATTGCTATTCTAAATTGCAAAGTAGAAATTATCAATTCAGATGCTATTAATCATATTGTGTTATCTATTCAAAGTGTTGCCTTTACTAATTGCCTTCTTTGGACTAATCCTAGAATGTATGCCATTTGATCGTGTATATCATTTGATCTTTGTCCAGATATTTTGTTCATGAATGATGCTTCCTATACTGAATGAAATTTTGCACTATTGTCCATCAAATGTTTTTCTTCTGATAGGATCTCTTTCTGACATTCCTTGTGGTGCCATGTATCTGCTTATCTATATATTGCTATTTTTGTTGGCATACTTCAAGTTGTTGCCAAGCCAAAACTGAAACACCTATTTAATTCATTTGGTTAACAGATCAATCCAATGTCTGAATCTTATGGAACATCACAGTTATGGTATTTGTCTCTCTAGACAACAAAATATGCATAGTTGATTTTTCCGCTTTGTCAGCTTAGTTATTTTGAACTCAGATGCTCTTTATGAGGATAATTTCCCTCAAGTGAGACTTTTTCTGTTTCTTTTAGATGAAAATTGTTTTAATTAGAAATTAGATGAAAAAAAAGCACAAGAATTGGCTAAGGAAGAAGAATTGAGGAAAGAAAAGACTGCAGCTGAGTTAAAAGAACTGCATCGTTTAGAGCAAATTGCAAAATTCAAAGAGGCAGAAGAAAGAAAAAGAAGACTAGCTGAGAAGGCGCAGGCCAGAGCCGAATACCGAGCACAGAAGGAAGCTGAACAGAGGGAGAAGGTATCAGCCTTGTTCAATACCGAGCTTGCAAATAGCTTTTTCTAATATAAACTTTGCACTGCCATTTCATAACCACAACAATGCTTGCATCTCTACAGAAGCGAACAAAGAAGCAGAAAAAGAAAGGTCTTGCAGTTGAAAAAACAATATCAACCAATGGTTCTGAGGAACACACTGCAGCATCTATTGAAAGTACTCGAACTACTCAGGAATTCAATATCAGAGAAACTCCAGCATTACGAAAACCTTCAATGCCGGTACCTGCTTTAAAGCAGTCCAACAAGGTGCAACCTACTCCCTCATCACTTCGTAAGAAGTGCAAGAGGAAGATGCTGACCACATGGATGTGGGTGATACTAACCTTCATATTGCTTGTCCTATTCCTGGCTGCTAACTACATCTCTTTCTCTGATTTCACCTACCAATCACCCTGAATTTTGAAGGTATTCTAGCTTCATTCATCATACACACATAAAATAGATCTGAGTGGCATCCATTCTTTGTGTCCAGTTTTTTTAGATTGTTTGTTCTCTCTACTATAATTTGCTATTTTTTCAGTTTGGAATTTGGGCTTGGGATAATGATACTACATTTCATTGAGTAATTTATCTAATAATTTTCAAATAATAATAACTGTTATGATTCATTGCTGTATTTATCCTTCTTTATTCATAATGAGGTATTTGAAAAGGATTGTCAGATAGAGTCTCAATGCTGCGGATTAGAGAATGGTTTTGGATTATGAGTTAATGGTCTATAGAATCATTTTGTTTCATTGGTTCTTCCTATTTGACCTTGGAGAATCTTCCACCTGCATGATGCTGGTCTTCTCCAGCTTCTGTTGTAGTAGTTGCTATATATACAATATATCAACTCAACCTGACGTTGACCCAAGACCCTCGCAAGGCAGAAGTCAAAAAGGTCTGATATTCCACAAAGTCACCAACCTTTAACTGCTAAAGCTTTATCATAGCCAGCAGTTCTTTCTTCAAACATCATCCTGTAGCAATCTGAAATATTTTTATTTCCATTTGGAATAAATGTTCAAAAATATTCATGACGCCATGGATCAGCCTGAGCAGGATTACAACAGTTTGTTTTTGATCAGTTAGCTAACGATGTAGATAGATTGTGGATACATGCCAAGGCCCTGTGGAATAAAATATTCAGTCATCTGAGACTCTGCTTTCAGTGAGGCTTCCATGAAACTGCTACTTTATTCCACTTGGTGATCACAAGATAATCCCACATGGTCTTTTACTATCATATTGCATTTCGTCCTCACTTAGTAGGAACTAATCACGGACTTGTTTTCCTGGTTGTAATTGTGTTGGACTGATGTTTTGGAAGTATATCTTTATTCTCACATATAAACAAAGTGAATGAAAGAAGTTCAGGTTAACTCTTCTGCAACCGCCACCTTAGCGGCCCCACACGGTCGGCTCCACGACCATCTGTGAGGAGTAAATCGAGAAAGTGCAGTTGGTCACGATGCAGGAGGGTATTATCTGGCTTCGTCAGGATTCGAACTCTTGCCCTCTTTTGCAAGTCTGCTACGTCGTAATCAACTCATCTATGTCACAGAGGCAACTCGACCACAGGTCGTTTTGTTCATTGCATCTGGTCAAAGCTAGTTAGCAAAGAACTGGGTCAAAAAGATTAGTTATGCTATTCACATTTGAAAGTTTCAATTTTTTAATAGAAATATTCGCAACGGGTTTGGTAGTGTGACGTGGACAATTCGGTCTAATTATGCTAATACAGCACATGCTTAGTCTTTATATGTTAATACTTACTCCAGAAGCATTTGACTCAGTTCGCTCCCTCCCCTGCTTCGCCCTAATCCTTTTCTGATGGGCGTCGCCGCCGCTTGCCTTCCCCTCCGCCGCCGCCGTCGCCGTCGCATCCTCCTTGTGGCCGTTTTCTTCCTCCGCCTTGTAGTCCCTGCGCTCTCCCAGGCCTCCTCCGATGCCGCCCCCGCAAACTCCTCCGACTCACTTTCCTTGGTTTTCCCCTCCTTCTACAACATGGTCAACGGCAGCAATTTCGTCTTCCTCAAGGACGCCACCTTCAGCCCGGGTGCCCTCCAGCTCACACCCGACACCGCAAACAACCCCAGCTACCTCATCAACAGATCCGGCAGCGTCTTCCTCACCCGCTCCTTCAAACTCTGGGAGGACCTCCCCGCTACCGCCACCGCCAACGCCTCCCGGCACGTCGCTTCCTTCAACACTTCCTTCAACATCAACGTCTACCGCCCGTACGGGGACATCCCCGGCGACGGTCTCGCCTTCGTTATAGGGCGCCTCGACGGTCCGCCGCCCGGCAGCGAGGGGGCCTACCTCGGCCTCACCAACGCGACCCTAAACGGCCTCCCGACCAACCGATTCGTCGCCGTAGAGCTGGACACCGTGATGGACAACAGCGTCCGTGACCCTGACGGCAACCACGTCGGCCTCGATATCAACGGCGTCGTCTCGAACGTCACGGCCAGTATGACGCCCTTCAACATCGAGATCGCCCCCGTCAACGCGACCAACTACACGGTGTGGATCAACTACGATGGTGGCGCGCGAGTCATCCGGGTGTACATGGCCGTCGTTGGAAATCCGAAGCCGGCGGTTCCGGCGTTGCAAGCGCCTCTGGATCTAAGCGAATTCCTGAATAAGCGCTCTTTCTTCGGCTTCGCCGGGTCGACTGGGGAGACTTTCCAGCTCAACTGCGTGCTGGCGTGGAATCTGACGGTGGAGATCTTGCCGGAGGACGGCAACAGCACTCTCTCGGGGTGGAAGTTGGGGGTGGTGATCGGCGCCGCGGCGTTAGTGGGGTTGGCGCTGGTTGTAGGGGTGGTGGTGTTGGTGTACATGAGGCGGCGGAGGGTGAGGGACATGGACCCGAGGGCGGTGGTGGCGGGGACGCTCAGGAGCCTACCAGGGACGCCGAGGGAGTTCGAGTTCAAGGAACTGCGGAGGGCGACGAGGAACTTCAACGAGAAGATGAAGCTTGGGCAGGGTGGGTTCGGGGTGGTCTACCGGGGGATTTTGCCGGGGGAGAACCGCGAGGTGGCAGTGAAGAAGTTTTCCAGAGGAAGCAGCGGCGCCGATGACTTCATCAAGGAGCTCACCATCATCAACCGCCTCCGCCACAAGCATCTTGTGCCCCTCGTTGGTGAGTTTTTCAATTAGGGTTGCAGAAATCGATATCTCGAGTAGAAAATTTGATCAATTGATCTCTGAATAACAAGCAGGGTGGTGCCATGAAAAGGGGATTTTGCTTCTGGTGTACGAGTACATGCTGAATGGCAGCCTGGATCAGCACCTCTACGGCGGCGACAACAACCACCAGCCTCTGCTGGGGTGGGAGCGGCGCTACAACATCGTGGCCGGGGTGGCCTCGGCGCTGCACTACCTCCACGAGGAGTACGACCAGCTCGTGATCCACCGCGACCTCAAGTCCTCCAACGTTATGCTCGACGCCGGATTCGGCGCGCGCCTCGGCGACTTCGGCCTCGCGCGCGCGCTGGAGATCGACAAGACCTCCTACGCCGAGCTGGAGCTGGCTGGCGTCCCCGGCACGCTGGGCTACATCGCCCCTGAGTGCTTCCACACCGGCAAGGCCACGCGCACCTCCGATGTCTTCGGCTTCGGGGCCGTCGTCCTCGAGGTCGTCTGCGGCCGCCGCCCTCGCGGCGACAACGGACAGTTCCTCACCGACTGGGTCTGGAAACTCCACGGCGACGGCCGCATCCTCGACGCCGTCGACCCGCGCCTCGCCGGCGAGTTCGACGCCAAGGACGCCGAGCGCCTCCTCCTTCTCGGCCTCGCCTGCAGCCACCCAATCCCGTCCGATCGTCCCAAGACAGAGACCATCCTCCAGATTCTCTCCCGGTCGGTGCCGCCGCCAACAGTGCCGCCCGCGAAGCCCTCCTTCGTCTGGCCCGCCGGCCCCGTGGACGATGAGGAAGAGGACCGCCTCCGGCTGATGCGCAGGGCGGAGATTAGCATGAACATGAGCATGACGTCGTCAAACTATGCGTCATCATCCGGGTACACGACGACCTCGCATTCCCAATACGTCAGCCGAGATGGATCCCTTCAAGTCTGACGGCGAGGCTTATCCCCAGAGATGGACGACCTTGGAGCTCAAGCAATCTTCTGCGCAATAAAGTTGGACTCTCATTTGCAGCGAGAAGGACGTTAATGGCCGCCGGCCTTCTCAACCAATCCATCGCATTTGCATCGCCATGCAAAACAAATATCATTGATTTTGATTTGATTCCTTCTCTCAATCGTCGGTCTCAGGCTTAAGTCGCTGTCGACTCCCTGTATGAACCTTCCCATTACTTGCTTGTACAATATCAAAGTCAACATGTAATTGTGGTCTTCGTCTTTAAATGGCGTGCTTGATTTTTTTACACGCCTTAAAATAATTCTTTTAAGTTGTTTGTCAATAATTTAAAATATATTACCAATTAAGTTAAGTATGTGTTTTTGTTTTTTATTTTAAAAAACTAAATTTTTTCAGTTGCAAAGTAGCTTGGTCGATTAAAATATTCCCATAAATCGATGATATAATTAAATATTATTTTGGTAAATCAGCATTAATGAAAATATTTGTATTTTTTTATAAAATATAGTCACCTCAAAGTTTACATGCTGAATATTCCTATAATTAAAAGATTGTGCTATAAGTTGGAAATACATTATTTTTATTTTAAAATTAATAAATAAAAATAATATTAAAAATTTTATATAGGAAATGCAAAGCTCACCAAATTTGACCCGCGAACGCTTTCTGACAAAGTTGTGGGACCGGTCGGTGCCACCCTCTAAGAATGTGGCCAGCTCACAATCCAAATCCATCAAATTATCACAATGTCTACACAATTTTTAAATTTTATTAATTCACTTAAAACTCTACGATTGCAAATTATATTTACTCAATTTAAATTAATAATTTGCTAATTTTGAATTATTAATAATAATTCCATCCGAATAATACAGCCCGCCGTAGGTAGTCTAGATGGGCCGTGCAATTGAAACGGCCCACTTAATTTGCAATCTGTTCGATCAATCAAAATCAATATTTTTAATTTAATTTAATTTATTGTGCAAATTCGGTAAATTAGATTAGATCGATGGATTCATAATAATTCTATCAAAAACATACAATTATCATTAACACTGATATGAATAATTTAATTATCATCTCAGAAGTGATCGAGCGAGCTCAACGTACGTAGCTCAGTTTTCCATGCAGAAACCGTCTCTGCCTACTGCGTCGGCTGCTCGATCGACCGCATGCAGCCACCGCGCAGGAGACGCCAAACAGAAAAACCAGAGCCCAGGAGAAACAACACGAGCTGAGAGGAGCAGGTGAGCTTGTCGGCCATCGAAGCCCAAATCCCCGGCAGAGATCCGCCCTCCAAGCGACGACGACGCACATATTCTCGTCCTTCCTCCTCCACTTTTCTCCCCTCCTCCCATTAACCACTAATCATGAACCATTCATGTGCAGGGATCAGCGAACAAGGCGATGCGAGCATGGATTGTATATTCCAAAGTGGAGGGCAGCAGCGCCACATGCTCCCGCAGCCGGCGAGGCAATTTGTCGAACATGTCGAGTGCCTGCCGCTTCTTCTCCCATTTGGACAAGCAGAGCGAACACACGTAGCTAGCTGATCGACTAGCTCTCATGCAGCACATGCACGTGGTCATCAAGAACACAGTAAACAGGGTTCTCTCTTTGGAAAAGGTACGAGCATAATGCATGATGATCGAGTCCCACCCGTGTCTTGTATTCATAATATCCGAAGCAGGTGGGGCATCGTTACACATGCATGGCATGTTTGCCTAAACCTCAATTTTCATGAGCTGGGTGATCATTATTTATTTCAGAGAGAGAAAGAGAGATCATTGTAGTTTGTTTTTTTGTGTGAATTATATATAGTGGGGGAAGAGAAGGACTTTGGGGATGGAAAGCGCATGGGTTGGGCCATCACGTTTTGTTTTGAAGTCGAACACCTTTTGTGAATCAATGAGGGTGCTGATACAATGATAGAAAAAGAAAGAAGAAACAAGAGAAGAAAAAAATCTCAGTAATTAATAATCCTTGCTCACACGAGCCACCTGAAAGCTATGTATAGCTGATGTTAGTGGTGCAGATGTTGATGCATGATGATGAAGATGATAAGGCTTCTTCATCTCCTGGCTACATGCATTGCAAGTTGCACAGAGCTAGTTTTAATTCAGCATGAGAGATCGAGAGAGATGCAGATGGTGATGAGAATTGTAGCTGGGGAATCAACTCAGCTGTGGAGGAGGAAGCAAGAAGCCAAGTAGTATGGTGCTGAGTTTGAGAGAGACCTCACGTAAGGGATTCCTTTCAAGAACTTTGACCCTCTATTGTCTCTGCATGCTCTAATTATTACAGAAATATGTTTCAGAAAATAGGGAAACACTTTCTCAAATCCATCAGCATCTGGCTCCATGTGCTCTGTTAGAAGGGGAAGAGAGACGTACGGCACCTGGAGAAGCCAGCCTACGCTATATATTAATTGTCTGTCACTTTTCATTAATCTTTCTTTCTCCTTCCGCCCAAGTGGTTAATTATATATAAATTACGTGCTAAGTATACTTATTTCACCATTTAATCTCTGTCTCGTCGCCTATTTAAACGGACAGCTCTCGTGGTGTATTGCGCACTCGCTTCCCCTTTGTGTTCTTCGTTTGAGCGGATCGGAGGCGATGAGGACGATGATTGACTTGGGGAGCCAAAGGGGCACCGGCCTCTACATCATCGACACCGCCACCGCCGTCGACTGCACCAAGGACGTCCGCTTCGGCCGCCGCTCCTTCCGCAGCCTGATCGAGTGCGTTGTCCCCTGCTGCGCTGGCTTCCCCATTTCCTCCAACGCCTCCGCCTTCGACGACGACGACTCCGACAACAACTCCACCAGTACTGCTGTGACTGCCCCCGCTCCCGCGGTCGCCACTACCACGACCGTCACTGGCACCTTCTTCGGCCACCGCCGCGGCCGCGTCCGGTTCTGCGTCCACGACCACCCGACCGCCGCCGCCGCCGCGCCGCCGTTGCTGCTCTTGGAGTTCACGGTGCCCACGGCGTACCTCGCGCGGGAGATGCAGCACGGCCTGCTGCGTGTCGCACTGGAGAGCGGCGGCGGTAGCGGTAGCGGCCGCGGCTCCCTG
>JBBMKF010443411.1:0-13395 GCA_037834155.1 Curcuma caesia
TTTAGCATGCAAAACTCCAAGAAAGGTTTTCTACCTTTTAGGCATGGAGTTCCTCTATCTAAGGAGATGTGTCCTAAAACACCAAAGGAGATAGAAGACATGAATGCGGTTCCTTATGCCTCAGCAGTAGGAAGCCTCATGTATGCAATGCTATGCACGAGACCGGATATCTACTTTATCGTGGGCATGGTTAGCACATATCAAAGTAATCCATGACAGGGACATTGGACTGCGGTAAAGCATATATTAAACTAATTTGGGTCAAATCAGAAGTCATTTGGTTATTGAACTAAACGAACCAAGTTTGAACCCGGTTTGCTACAATAATCGGTTTGAGCTACAATAAACCCTAGTTTGTGAACCCGGTTTAAGTTTTCGTATTTTGGGCTAGTTTTCTTGTTTTGGGTTGGCTACGTGAGAATAAGGAAATCTCGTGATTTCCTTCCTCACCGGAGCTCATAGCGAGATAGAGGGAGAGGAGGCAAATCTGAAAACCCTAAGGGGTGTGCACGCAGCGCTATCACTCGCTACTATCCGCGCGAGGGAGCGATTCGAGTGGTCGACTGCATCACTGGCAGAGGGTTGAGGAAGCCGATCCTCATCTTCTTCTCCGTGTGATGGACCTCCGCCTGCAGAGTCTGCCCGCCGTCGGTGCGAAGCTCTTGCTCTATTCGCCGACCGATGGAAATCCAAAACCCTAGCAAGATGGCGTTCGATCCCTTCTTCCTCACGTTGACGTCCGAAAGATTCTTCTTCGGCTGCGATGAAACAGAGGAGAAAAAGTGTTGTTCTTTACCACCGCCGCCAAGCTCGAGTTTTCTTCCTCGCGCGAGCGCCGCTGGCCCAAGCCTAGCCTCCACGCGAACACAACCAACCAAAGCGTCTCCTCCCAAGCTTCTTCTGCTTCCCAAGTGCGGGTGCCTCCTCTATATTACTGGTGTCCATGCTTGTTTGTTGCCGAACAGAGAAGCTCACTGCTTCTTGTTGCCGAACTGTGAATATCCCTGCTTCTTGCTGTCGGAGACCAGTGGCTGGAGGAACCTTATTACCAGAGCTCATTGTTTGCTGGAGAAAGCTTATAGGAGAGGGTTACCTACATCTTGTTTTGTTTTGGTTGTGTGGGAGAAGAATTAGATTGTATTAGATTTGTTGTCAGAATTTTGTATAGTAATCGAAAATCATTTTCGATTATTTGACAGATTATCCGAACGTTACCTATTAATCTGAGTCGTCTAACGACCATGTGTCAATTTCGCGGATTCTTATGAAGCTTTCAAAAATTATTCTATCAACGTCGGAAAGGTTTCGATTATTTATCCGTTATCGGGAGTCAATGGTTGACCACCAAGAACCACACCGGAAATACGATTCTTGGTAATAGTTAGAGAGCCCCGAAACGATCGCGACAAAGGTTGTTGCGTGGTTTCCAGAATAAGGCTTCTCTCGATTCGATCGTCATCGATCATCGGCTAGTACCGAAGACGTTGACGTGACTCGTAACTTCGAAAGTCGTCCAGACGAGAGCTTGGCGTGGATCACCAGTAGAGGCGGGACTCCAACGAGGACCACTCGATTGATACCAATCCTGCTCAAACGTCATCGGAAAGGTACGCTTAGAATAATTTACTATTCTACAAAATTTTAATTTCCTGTCATGCCTTGTACGTTGTTATTTCTTCCTTATGCATTCGTGTGTTGTTTAATAATTATTTATAATTATTTGTATATTTCTACTGTGCATGTTTCTGATACATGTAAACACCCGCATTACACCGATACGATCCCAATAATGTATATATAAGTCGACTAAAGTAATAGTGAGTTAACTACTAAATCTATCCAATGGCCGGCAAACTCGCATTACTATCCATTTGAGTTGACTAAATCTGGTTAAGTCAATTAGAAAGGTCTTCACACTATTGACAACTAGTCGTTTTATCTTTGATTTAATTAGATTGATTGAAATCAAAACAAAAGTTAATGGATTGAGAAGTCTTATCCATTGTTTGAAGAAAAACTAGTTTGAAGTATAAAAAATATGTAAGAGGATCTCAAAATATGATCTTGAAATACAACATTTCAGTAGTCAATTATTATCATTCTTGTAGTCTCTAAGTGTTTTCATCAAAGGACAACAACTTAAGTTCATGTAGATATCTTGTAATTTTTTTCTTTCCTTTTGTATTATTTTTCTCTCTTAGTTATTTCATTTCATATTCTTAAGAGAAAAGTTTTTTTCATAAGGTTTCTCCACCTCCTAAAGGAGACTCTTTTTAGTGAAAATTTAAGGAGTGACTCATCTAATAAGTTAGTAGGTTATGAAGTAAGACAAGGTTGCTCGAACTATACTAAATCATTTGTTAGCATTGATATTATTTTTATTTTTGTTGCACTATGTTTTATTTTAGCCCTTTTTTTCAAAAACTATCAAATTTCATATTTTAGGTTAAATTTTTCACTCACCCCCTCTAGTCACACTATCAATTTTATAGATAAACTTAGGTCTTATGAAATATTTTCATAGTATCCAAATGAAGCAATCTAAAGGAAAATTTTTATTAGACAAGAGAAGTTTATCAAAGACATTTGGAGGATATTCCAAATGGGCAAGTGCATGCCTACAACTGTTGGTGCAATCAACCCTAATTAAGCTTAACCAAGTTGGTCAAAGTTAACCATGGTTTAGAATATTGATGAGCAATATATTTGATGATTGGAGATCGATAAGGTGTTAAGTAGGTAAAGTTAATTGAATACTAAATAGTGGAAGAATTCCAATTGAGTCAAGGTCGACTAGATATTTGACATTGATTGATGATCAATAGATATTGGCAGATGTGGAAAATCTAATGAGGAGTTGTCAATGAAGAAAGTCAAAGTTGGCTACATTGACTAAGCTCGAGTTGGATTTTGATATTTGATCAATATGTTGGTTGAGTGAGGCGTCAAATATGCAAAGAATGATCAAATACTTGACAGCCGATCATTATGTTTGTTGATTAGAGTGAAAAGTCAAGTAGGTCAAAGTTGGTCGGATACTTGATGGTGGAGAAGTCCAAGTGGATCATGGTTGATCAAACACTTGGAGGTTGGAAATCCAATAAGGAATTGGCAAGAGGAAAGTTTAAGTGGCTCACGGATAATTGGTCACTTGACAGTCAGAAGTCAAACAAGGAGTTGGCATAAAGTGTGAAGTTCAAGTGGGTCAAAATTGATTAGACATTTGATGATAAAGGAAATTACAACACGTCAAGGGTGACTGAATGCTTGATAAGGATGAATCTCTAGTAAGTCAGGGTTGACCTATATTAATCATACAAGAAAATTTCAGAGACATGAGGGTCTCTTAGTATAAAGGTATTTGGTTTCAACAATATTTTTCAATATATTTAGGGTATCTTGTAGTGTTTAGGGTTTCTGCTACAATATTTAGGGTTTAAGATTTCTATTACAATATTTAGGATTTAGTGTATGCTACAATGTGTCTGTTATAGTAACAATCAATTAATGAATAATAGCAGTCAACTATTATAGTAGTAAATTGAAGGTTTGATCAACTCATATGATATTGATCAATCGAGTTGGGAAATCAGCTATTGTTACTGTAGCAAATAGAAAGTTTAAAAAATGATTAATCAACTTAATTGATATTGATCAGTCGAGTTGGGTAGTCGATTATTGGCACTATTGTAGTGAATAGAAGGTTTTTAAGTTGGTTGCAACACTTGACTATTTGGGCATCAATCGACTAAGAACAATAGTGTTCAATTGTTCATGGTCAAACTAGAGTTAATAAGAGTCGTTTGATGACTTAGGGTTTTTACAAATTAAATTAATTCAATTTTGGGCTTTTACATTGAAAATAATTATTTATTGAACAAATTTGACTTTAATTGTCCTATATTGCATTATTTAAGGATTGTTATAATTTTTGTGAATTAATGGTGAATTTTGGCATTAATTTGATTTTTATTGATTTTAGGGCTAAATCGGACCCAACTCGAGCTAAACCGTGGTCAACTCAAGTCAAAATTGCCAAACCGATCAAGCCAACACGGAGGACATGACTCAGATCGAGCCCGATCAAAATTCCAGAATTTTTTGCAAACCCTAAAGCCCTAGATCAAGTCCAGATCATCAAGTTCAGAACGGACGGCCAGGATGCATTGATTAATCAGCCCTACACTATATAAACCCAAGTTTAATTGAGAAATCGGGGGCACTGTTCTTCGTTCCCGAGCGCCGTTCCCCTGCCTCTCGACGTACTTCCACGAGCACCCTTTTCTTCCCAAACCTCTTCCATTGCGTACCTTGGTCCTTGAGGAGTTCAACGCCGGCCGATTGGTGGATTCCGGCTGCGGGAGGAGACGCGACGGCGAGGGTTTCGCCAGCGGCTCCGTGCTCTGTTTTCACCAATTCCGGCCATCTTTAGCTAAATTCGAAGCCGCGATTTTCTGGGGGGTTCTCGGAGGATTGTGGAGTAATCCTTTATCATCAAAAGAGTGACAGTGACAGGTGAAGGCAACAAATCCGACGCTTGAAGCTCGTGCAAGGGATCTGTTTCAGCCGGAGAGGGTATTTCTGGTTGTTTTCAGAACTTGGGCAACGAGTGAACCACGCCAGCGATTGTGTGAAGACTCCAGAGGGATCACTGAAGCCACAGTTGGATTCACCAGCTTGATTGACACCAAGTTGAGGAGACAAAATCGAAGAGAGGGAAGGATTGGATGTGTTTCTCATTGTCGGCAGTTTTTGATAGCTTAGTTTCTGATTTCTGAATTTTCTTTTTTCTGCAAACTCATTTACTGAAATTCTTGTTAATCCCATTCTTAGGAACCGTGACAATTTAATTTTTCCAGTTAACTCTTTAGCTATAGTAGTGATTAGATATAACCTTTAGCTTAAACTCGCATATCCATTCGAATCTAGAAATCCAATCTGAAACTCAACAGGTTTCTGTAGCGTGCCAATCTAACTGTCCGTGCCAATTTCAGTTTGAATCTTTAGAGAAAAATTAGCTTTGGTTAAACAACTTGATTGCATTTTAGAATTAGTAACTAGTTCCAATCAATTCTAGTTGTTTGATTTCTTGTTTCATTTTACTGTGAATTTAGATCGCAATCTGATTCAAACATTTAAGGTTTAGGGTTTAGATAGGAGTTTGGAATTGCATCTTAGATTCATTAGGGTACTTTGTTTTAACAGTTCATCATTAGGATGTCAAATTGCATTCTTCATTTATTTTCTGAATTTAAAATTACATTTCATTCAAAACCCCAAAACCCCCATTTATATTAGAAAAACCCAAAAAGAACGACACAACCAAGCTTGAATCAGACGATTTTCTACTAGTCCTTGGAAAAATACGACTCGAGGCCCCTATGCTACGTTTGTTTGAATTAATTACGGGTTTTCGATATTTAAATTTTAATTTGCAACCCTACTCGTGACATTGCATAGCAAATCTAGGGTTGTCAGTTTTCAAACACCAAATCGGACGCAACCTCAAAGTTTACGTGGATGATATCCTGATTAAATCAACTCGAGCCGAGACCCTGATCGTTGATGTCAATGAGACATGCTCCACTTTGAGAAGATATGGTCTCAAATTAAATCCGGGCAAATGCATGTTTGGTGTTAAAGGGCAAGTGTTTCCTCGGGTACATTATCACGAAGTGCAGAATAGAGGTCAATCTAGAAATAATACAAGCCTTGCAAAACATGGTGTCCCCACGAAGCATCAAAGACAACACCTAATAAACTATATACTTCTCAAGTCACCTGTTGAAGATGTTGAGATACATTATTTTAGAAAAGCTTAGATTGACTTTGATATTGACTACTAGTTGACTCTGACTTTATTTTTTATTGTACCCTGTCATAGTGCTCACTAATGGCACCTTGGACAAAGAGTTGACCAATCTCGAAGCCTCCGGAATATTGATCAAGTGGATCATCAAGCTTAGCGAGTATGATGTCCAATATTAGTCGAGAACTACCATCAAAACCCAAGCCCTAGCCGACCTTCTGATCGAGCTTGTAGGGCCGGTGGCACAGGAAGTCTGAAAAATCTATGTGAACGGATCAACCATCAAGAATGACAGTGGAGTTAGAGTATTGTTGCATTCACCTCAAGGAGACTCATTACAATTGGTTTTCAAACTTCATTTTCGCGCTTCCAATAACGAAGTCGAATATGAAGTCTTACTCGTTGATCTCCAATCAGCCAAGCATGTGGGATCAACCTAGATCATTATTTGTTCAGACTCATAATTGGTTGCTAGGCAACTCAAAGGTATTTTTGAAATCCACCATGACACGTTATGTCGAAGCATTTGACAAATTAAAGATAAAATTTCAAGAAGTCACCTTACTAAAAGTACCTAAGACGGATAATCAAAAGGCAAATGAATTAGTCAAGATAGCCAGCGCTTTGCATACTTAGGGTTAGGAGAGCCCGTTGTCTGAGACCAACTAATGGCTCATATTGTCCATGCACCTCATTCGAGGCCTTCGCCTAATTGGAGAGCTCCCTTTATTTCTTTCTTGAAGCACAAAACCTTACCTGGTGACCTTGAACACGCCCACACCTTCAAGCGACGAGCTGCACGTTTCACTATGATCAAGGATGCTCTGTACAGGAGAGTTTTCTCCCATCTACTCCTTAAATGTCTGAGTCCTGAAGATACCAACTATGTCATGAGATAGATACATCAAGGTTACTGTAGAAGCCACATAAGAGGTCGGATCTTGGTGAGAAAGGTGTTGCAAGCTGATTATTTTGGCCCACCCTACAAATTGATGTCGCTCAACTAGTCGACATTTGTTTAAATTTCCAAAAACATCAGCCCATGCTCGAGTTCTTGAAGACCTCCATGGTATCCTGTCTCTTTAATCAGTGGGGGATGGATATAATAGGGTCATTCCCAATGAGTTTGAATCAAAGGAAGCTCATCCTAGTAGCGGTGGACTATTTCTCAAAGTGGGTCGAAGTCAAGCCATTGACAAAGATAACTAAAGAAATCGTCCTCAAATTCCTATAGCGTAATATAGTGTGCAGGTATGACTTTCCCCGTCAACTAGTATCGAATAATTAGAGGCCCCAGGATCTCTTCAGTCAACCTTCTCCAAAGGGAGCAGCATGTCCTAAACCTTCTGCAAGTCCAAAAAAAGACAAATCTACTCCTCACAGGATCAGCTTGTCTTCGACACAGGTCGTCCTTGAACTCGTGCTTCAGTATATTGCTACTCCTCGCAACTCATAAAATTGGCAGACTTCAAGAAAGCCTTCTTCTGTTCCTCCCGAGGGTGCTCCTCCTTGAGAACCATTTCTCCATGATCTAGACCTCCTCTTCCCGCGGATGTTTCTTCAAGGCCTCGGTCTTTGAGGAGGGCCTCTGACTTCATCCTTTGGCCAATTCCAGAGAGTTGATCGAGGGGAGACGCTGCGCAGACCGCTTCTTTTTCTTTAGCGTCGTCAAGCCCTCCTCAAGAGTAGGATGAGACTCCGCTATTCTAGGAGTTCATTCTGGTGCGTCTTCGGGAACACATATATTGTCTGTGGACATCAACTCCTACTTCAACTTCTAACTTATTGAAGCATTATACATGATTCACTTTGCAAAAAATAAAAAAGTTAGTCAGTTAAAAGTAAAGATTAATTAACACAAGCCTTATTTAAAAGGTCATCCAGCCGTATGGCAACCAAGCTCAATCCTGCTAGGTATAGCAGAGATTCATCCTCTGCTAGCAGACTGATATTGAATTTTAGCCCGAATAGGATTGCAAGCATCCCTGCATACGCGGGCTCTAATCTTAATGCCTAGCAGAGGGGAAGCAGGTAGTTCATCTAACGAAGGGGTGGGTCATGTGTAGGTTTGAGGGGGCCTGATGAAAAAGAAATTATTTTTTCACCCCTTGTGTGACGAAGGATATTCGCCCAAGAAAGTTTTTTGACTTAGCCGCAAAGTAGAAAACTCTAAGTTCTATCTGTTGGACATAGAAAAGATAGTGGAAGGTAGTAAGGTTAAGAGGGATTTGGTATAGTTGGAAGAGTATAACGGCACCAGATATTAGGAAGTAGGATTTGGGAATTAACACAGAGAAATTTAAAAATAGTAGGATATCTCCTGAAAGAAAGAGTGAAGGGGAAACCTTAACCCACCATATAGCTGACCTTCAAAATATGTAACATATCCAGTGGGTGGCTCGTGTGTGTTAAAACCGATAGAATCAAAATATCTCCACAATGGTATGATATTGTCCACTTTGGGCCCAAGCCCTCATGGCTTTGTTCTTGGGCTCTCCCCAAAAGGCCTCATACCAATGGAGATACTTTCCATCCTTTTAACCTCATGATCTTTTCCATATGCTTTAGATGTGGGACTATGTTTGCACCCTTGCAACCCAACATATTTTTCATTTTCCACAAGAGAATAGTTGGCTATTGTTCTAATAGACTTCTTCGGTAGAGTTGCTTGAGTCGTGAAGTGGTGTAACTTAGTAAATGTGATTAAAGTTAATTGTATATTATAATTGAGGTATTATTTTCAGAGGGGAAAACCAAAAGAGTATCTTTTTTTATTGGAATCATGAAAGGATCATCTCATTTTGATTTAGTATCAAAATGATGTATTATAGTAACTACATATTCATAACTGATACAATATAAAAACTTTAACTCTAATCAACATAAATTAACATATGTTATAGTAGCTATGAACTATAGCTATTACAATATAAATATTCCAATTCTAATCAATACTAATAAACTGTATTATAATAATACTTCATCTTTGATCAACACTAGTCAGTATTATGATTTCAATCAACACTAATAATACTATATATGTTGTAGCAACTACAATTCATAATTTTTATAATATAGATACTTTGTCTTTAATCAATGTTGGTCAATATTAGTCAACATATGTCAAGATTATATAGTAGTTATGAATGATAGTTGCTATAACATAAATAATTTATTTTTGATCAGTATTAATCAGTTTTATATTGTAACAATTACAAGATTATAATTGTTATAACTATACAATTGTTGTAGTTACGAAATCATAATTGTTAAAATTGTATAATAGTTATAAGATCATAACTATTATAATTACGTAGCTGTCATGATCTTTTACCTACTACAATAGAGTAAAAATTAAGGATAATTTTTAAAAGTAAAATACATAAAGATACGTTAGGATGTCTTTTTGATAATAAATAAAAAAGAAACACTCCACGATTTCAATAACAAAAATATCCTTTTGAATTACAAAGAACATCCTTTTGAATTTTGACTATTTTTATACCTCTATTATTCTTGGGTCACTGGATTCACAACTATTGCTTGACCAACATGTCATAGTTAATATATATAAAGACATTATTGTAAAGAAGAATTTATGGGAGATAAAGTGTGCAAGATCGAATAGATTGGTGAGAAACTTAATTGAAATATTATCTAGGTACATCTTTTTTATTTTAGTAATTAATATTTATATTTTTTATAAAAAATTGATTGACACCCAACTATAATACTTTCAGGATACATAACTACTTGGAAGTACAATAATTAGGTTTACGTCAATTTAAGTTCTAAAATGGCACGCCTCACTCAGGCTTCATGCCTCTATTAATTATTGTCATTATAAAAATTAAGTCTTCTCCTAACCAGAATCTTATGCAACGACCATTGAAAAAGAGCCCAAAAATATGATAGAAGCTTTTGTGCAATCAGTGTTATTTCATAGAATTCCATGTAAGTTAATTTCCTTGTTGACTCTTCTTCTTATTGTATAGAAGTATGATATATAGTAATAAATTCTTAATTTTCCAATTTTCCACGGAAGAATAGTCATTGTATTTAATTATTGTCATTAAAAAAAATAGTCTTCTCTTAATAAAAAAATCTTCTACAATGACCATTGAAAAAGACCCAAGAAAGATAATAGAAACTTTGGTACAAGCACTGTTATTTCCATCAGATAAAAATAGAACTCTATGTAAGTTGATTTCATTGTTGACTCTTCATTTCATTGTATTTATAAATGTCCTTGATTTTCTATAGAAGAATAGTCATACATATGTTTGTCTTCAATTTATCTTGTATTGTCTACATCTTTATTTATTAGTAGCCCTCGCCATTAAGATAAGGATAAAGACATCTCAAATCCTGATGTCTTGTTAAGTCTATTTTAATAGTTGGTTTAAGCATATGTTAATTATGTGCCCCACTTCACTTAGAACCCAAATATAATGTTCCGGGTCTACAACGATTGCAGCAGACTCAAGAGTCATGCAGAAGTTTTTTTCATCGCTAATAATTGTCATAATTATCGTCATAAAGAAAATCTAATTATAGTTTGCAAGTGAATGATGTTATTACAAATGCTTAAATATCTATAACCACTCAACCAAGGAAGAGTGATTAAATGGCCCGGGCTACTGTGCAATAGCAAGTGCTTTTGCAAATTAATCAGATATTTATGGGTGAATTCCTAATTATAACGCATTGTAAATTAATTTCTTTTCATGGGAAGACAAACTTTTAACGTTGGCTGTGGAGCGATATGTCATTTGTTCCTAATTTATCTTGGTGATTGATGAAAAACTTTCATGGGACCAGATCAATTATCTTCAAGATTAATCAGTTCGAAGAATTTGATACCTGCATTATAAAAAAAACCAAGCCAATGAGATTTTAAACCAAAAATTATTTAAAAAATTAAACAACCATGAATTTCATACATATGATCAACAATATATTCAAAAATATATTAAAAATTAATTTTCATAATCAATAAATTAAATGTGAATATAGATAGATATTTCATATAAATTGCCATTATAAATCAATTTTTTAATGAATAAAAAATTACCATTCGACATTATTCGAGCTATGAAAGATTGATTCAATTAAATCAAATAAAAATAGTAACTCCTTCACAAGCAAGGTGGATAGACTTAAATATATTATCTCTAAATCTAATAGGCATAAATGTTGATTTTATAAAATTATTATCATTATAAAAATAAATCTTCTCTTAATAAAAGAACGTCTCCAACAAAAGAGTCAAAGAGACATGATAGAAGAGCTTTTGTACCATCAATGTTGTTTCCATCAAATAAGCACAAAATTCCACATGTAATTAAGTTGATTTCCTTGTTGACTCTTCTTCATATACATTATTCATTGTATTTATAGTTATGACAGTGCATCATCTTAAATTTTCCACGGAAGAATAGTCAGATGTTCTTCTTCTGATAGGTTAGTTTGGCAGAGTTTAATTGACTTGTGTACTAATACAATTTAGAAAATATTGTAGAGGTTAAAGCTTATCCAGAACTTCTACTAGTTGCTAGATTTGTGGCTGTTGTTTGGCCAACAAGGAGCCTCTCACAATTATATGAAATTGAGAGGAAAAAGGGCATCACAATTATAGTCAAAAGTCTAACAATAATTTAGAACTAGTCAAATCAGTTGGATATATATCATATTCAATCAACTAAAGGTCCTTGTTGGAAAACCTCCTCAGAGTATGGAATTAGCTTCATGGTTGTCACAGAGTGAATGCAGGTGTTATAATCCAGTGTCAAAGATATCAAACTTTACACCTCTTAAGTCTCATGCTTTATTATAATCTATTTCTAATAGTTTGGAATTGTCACACTTTCATTAATGGGCACTTCAATATACGACTAGGTCAATTAGTATATTTGACATACTTTATATTACTTATCAATATTAATATGCCATTTATGTAAATGAAAAGTATATCGCCCCGAAGGTCTGGTGCCAGGGTAAAAGGTAGAACGATGTCTTATATAACGAGAGTTCAATTCTTATGCAAGACACCTCATACGTTTACTGTGTTTGAACCACTCATAATGTTAGACCGTCCGTCAGGATCCCTCTGCGCTTCATGAATTTATCTTAGTGGTCGATAAAAATTTTTTATGAAGTTGGACCAGTCGCCTTCAAAATTAATCGGTCTGAAGAATTAAATATCTACATTAAAAAATATATATTATATATTTTACACTTTATTAATTAACATACTCTGTAATTATCTGTTTATCAATTTACTAGAAAGGAATTAATTACAAGTATAAAAGACTGATTATATAAATTAAATAAAATAATAAATAAATAAATCTAAATCAAAAAATTAATATAAAATAATACTTAATATTTAAATATTTTATTTAAATTCAAAATTAACTTAAAATCTTATGGATTTTATTTTAATTATTCATTTATTTCTAAAAAAACTTAAGTAGCTAGCTGCTCGTATTAACCAAATGCAGGAGATAATAATTTGTTAGCAAACAGTCAATTTATGTTAGAATGACATTAATTAAAGGACGAAGGACACAAGAAGTAAGCCATTTTAATACTGCATTATCTTAGATTGCAAAAGTGGTCCAAATAGAAGAGAATTAGAAGAGGATGTTAGGACTCTTATTTCTCTTTGTACTTAGATAACAAAGGATTTTGATGATATCGACAAGAGTTTAAATTAGCTTTGCAATTATCTAACTTATGTGATAAGTTGTGCATGATTTACAAGTATATAGGTTGACTTGATAATGGATCAATAGTTTAAGGTCCATAAGATCAAAGAAGGATAGTGCATCTTCATGTTAGACAAAGAAAGTTTGGGTAGATTGAAGTCAATCCGATACTTGACAAAACGGGTAGATTTATACCCCCTTATAATCCAACAAGCAATCTTCATGCACCCATAGTAAGGGCCTGGGTCCTTTTCCCCACCCTCCTTTTGATGTTCTCAGATCATATAACTTCATTTTCCTTCATCTTTCCCTGAATCATAGCTCCTTCCCTGTCATCCGGCTGATCATCTGTAGCACTTATTGGTTTGGTTTTGCTGTTGTTCATTTCCTTGGACTTGGTCTTCTACCACCATTTGGTATTTGGTCTTGTAGTCTCTTACAAGTAGCATCCTTGTGTCCCAACATCCTACAATGAGTGCACTCTTTTGGCTCAAGCTCGTACTCTTATTCTCTGAAGGTATTCTCCATCTGGCTTCCAAACTCTCACACCCCTCACCATTTGCAAAAGAAATTCACATTTTTGTGCGGGTGTTCAAGTCCGTATGTATCGGGTTGCCTATTTTTGATGCAATCTGACTTAAATACATGACATTCTAACACTCCAAAGGGAATTCAAGGGGGTTGATCCATATCGAACTGTTTGAGTCCCTGTTCATCAAACATGAAATATTTGGGAAGAACTTTTAGCATCAATAGCCGACCATATATAATATACGACCCATTCGACATGAATTTATCCCGGTCCTCTTCTTTCCTAAATTTGAAGATAATCCATCCACTTTGGTGTATGGTAAAAAGAATAATCCACTTGCCAAG
>JBBMKF010443452.1:0-13390 GCA_037834155.1 Curcuma caesia
TGGACAGATATTATGCAGTGGAGCAGTATTGAATGAATCAATTAATTAATCATGATAAACAAAGTGTCTAGACAGACTGATGCAGGAGCATCTAAAGATTTTTATTATTAATTTTGATAAATTTTATTTTTTTAGAGTTTTTGGTATTTAGAGTAGTTTTGAAAAGTTCTATTTTTTATTTTAAGATTTTTTAAATCCATTTAGGATTTTTAGGATTGAGTCTATTAAAAAAAAATTCTTTTTATTAGAAATTTTTTTTTAGAGTTTGTTAAGAAATTTTCCTTTTTTATGAGGAATCTTTCTTTTAGAGTTTGTTAAGAAATTTTTCTTAAAGTTTGGGTATATATAAACATCTTATGAGTTAATATTTTAGGAGAAGAAATTTTAGTTTAATAATATTTTCGACAATGTCGTTTATTTCCCTATTTCTTGTTATTCTTTTGAATTAACATGTTTTAAAAGATTATTTCCGGCGTTCACAATCGAACCCCCGGATTCAATACTGCCCCCGGGATAATCACTATCTTGCCCAGCGTCAAAAGCAGATTGGCCCGATTCACAAAAACAATTAGAAAAATCAAAGAAGAAGAAAATATTGAAAGTCACTTGGGACAACTCTTCATCTAGCTCATTGTTGCATGCTAACGGTAAGAGCATAGTCGTGGTCAAGTAATAAAATTATCGCCTTCTGGGCCATGGTGTGACTACCAGTTTACGTGTAAAGGGAGGCTATCTAGATGAAACAAATTGAGGGAATTGGTATGAAAGCAGAACAAACTAAGAAAACTTATTGAAAAATGATGAGAAGACTAATTCTTGAGACAATTCTAGGATTTCAATTTCACCACGATGATTATCGATAATTTAGTTATGATTCTCTCTTTTACCTCAATGTTAGATTATGTTTAAAAGTAGTTTACCCTAAGGTAATTGATGTTTCCTTTCAAAATACATCGATGTATCTATCCTAACGTAATTCTCATGGTAATCGAATTAGAAGACCCTTTGTGCTCTCTGACAACCAACAGTATCCTTGAGAGAGTTTGAACTACTTTGGTGATCAAACCCACAAGTCTAGTTCAAATTATTCAAGATTAAAGTTCACCTCTCAATCTATCCCCTAATCTCTTACATATGCAAACGTATGCTAATACATCAACAATCAAGCATGGAAAAACTGAATCACATATCAAACATATCATTAATAAAGAAAGAAATCACAAATATTAATCATAAACTTAACATTGAGTTACTCCATAATCCTAGAATTAAAGAGATTAATCCATCACGATGGAGATGCAAGTCATAGACAAGAAAGAAAGCATTATACAATTGAAAAATAAGATTATGTGCAGAAACAACTCTATTATAGATGTCGTTGATGTCTTTGCAAAATCTCCACGTGCTTTTCAATGTCCGGAATCTCTTGGCTCTTTGGATGTCTTAGAAATGGCTCTCTCTTACATCTCCTATCATGAGATACCCCAAAACTACTACCCCTTGCTTCCTTTTATAACCTAATAGAATTTCTTAAAAATTAGAGGTGTGTTGTCAAATTGACCTAACTATTCATGGCCATGGTGGCTACCATGGGTAGGCCGTAGAACTATCCATGACTGTGGTGGCTACCACTTGCTAGTTGTAGATTGTGCTGTGTGTTTCCTCGTCAATGCTCAGTGTGAACCATGACCATGGTGGTTATCATGGGTTGGTTGTGGCACACATTACTCATCTGAAGAAGAAGACATAGGGAAGTTCACTCGACACCTAGCTTTCATGGCACTAAACAATAATAGCAGCAACTTAAGTGAAAGCAAGAAGGAAAGCCATGACAAGGATGAGGTGTCGTCGAGTGAGTCATAATCCAATGATGACGAGGTCACCTCCCTTGAATTATATAAACTATACTTCATTATTGCATGTTTAACAAACGTGTTAGCAAAGTCAAAATTAAAAGTGAAAACTTTACAAATTGAATTGAAGGTTATAAGGGAGAGGCCTCATTAGCTTTCACTTGTGAGCTTCAGGAGGGAAGCTCCACTCAAGTTTAGAAACTTGAGGACAAAAATTTCTCAAATGAAATTACAAGTGGAAGAATTAACGAAAAGTTTAGAAAAATTCACTTCAAGCTTTAAGTGCCTTAGAATGATACTTAAAGCTCAGAGAGTTGTGTATAACAAGTCTGGCCTCGAATATACGCCAAGTCAAAAGGAAGTTAAATATATATATCTTTAATCAGTAGAAATTTAACTTTTAGATCTTAAACTATACAAGCTTGGATACCCAAGTATTTTGTTATTGACACTATTAGACCTAGTTTTTGGATACCAAAATATTTAATTTTTTGAATTTGAATAGACACAGTCAAGGAAGAGTATCCAATTACATGGTTGGTAGATAGTGGGTGCTCTAAACACATGACAAGAAACTCAACAAAATTTCAACATTGAGGAACAAGAATAAAGGTAGCATGCCATTTGAAAATAGAGGGGAGCTAAAAGTAATAGGTATAGGTGATATTAAGATCTTTGAGAATTTTAAAATTAAAAATGTATTGAGTAAAGGGCATGACATTTAACTTATTGAGTGTAAGTCAACTATGCGATGTCGGATATAGAGTTGAGTTTAACTCAACTTAATGTCTAGTTAAGTATAGTGAATTAAAAACCACCATGCTAGTAGGACATAAGAAGAAAATATTTATCATGTAAAGTTGCACAATGCTACTAACCTAGTTGTTAAGTGTTTCATGTCAAAAGAAGAGGAGACATGACTATGTCATAGGAGGATGACTCACACCAACATGAAGAACTTAGGAAAGCTATCAAAAAGAGAGTTGATGTGAGAATTGTTAGTACCACAGTGGAATTTTAATGTGTGATCAAATAAGTCTGAAATTAGGTCTTAGTTATATTTGATACATGTGTCTAAATGTACAGGGACATGTTTTAGATAGTGAACTTGGCAGAAGATGCAAGCGAGCAAGAAGGATAGCAGGGGAAAGGAGCCGATGGGCTTAGTGCATCTGAGATACGAGGAGCTACGGAAGAGTACTTCAGCGGAGGGAGAAAGACGCATGGGAGCGAGTCAGAAGGGTCAAGTACATTCGAGGGATGAGAAGATAGAAGGAATACTGCACAAGATGACTAAGGCAAAATAGAGGAGGAAAATCATCCACACAAGGTTGACCATTCCAGGTGCCTGGACTCTCTCTAGGCACTCGGATTCATTCTGGGTACCCCAGACTCCAAGCGCCCAGATATCCATTCTAGGTTAGCGCGAGTCATTGTCGAGACAGATCAGGATGGAGTCCATGTCAACAGAATTCAAGCGCCTAGATTATTTTCAAGCGCCCAGATTATTTTCAAGCGCCCAGATTGCAAGGAGTCATTCAAAGCCGTTAGTGGATCATTACCAGAGTGGATTGAGTTTGATAGATCCAAGCACCCGAAAGCCTTCCAGGTGCTCAGAATTGCCACGTCAACATAAGGGTCAGATAGAAGACAAAGCTATAAATAGACTGAAGCTCAAAGAAGAATATATACACTTGATTTTATTTGTTTTCGTTCAATTTATTTTAGTGTTTACGCTTAATCATTGTACGAGGTTTCTCCGCCTCTAGATCATTTTTTACAAGGAGATTTTAAGTAGAGCTTTCATAGTTCTTAGACTAACAACTTGAGAGTTATAACCAAGTAAGTTATGTGCATATTTTCTATGTTATATTTTTTATTTTAATTAGTGTGTGTCCTTGCTAAAACATTAGCAAGAGAAAAAAGTTGACTTTTATTGTAGGTCGCTATTCATCCTTCCCCTCTAGCAATCCATGAATTGCTTTCATTGCCTCAACAATTGGTATTAAAGTCAAACCACTCAGAAGGACTAACCGCCAACTAAGTGACTAGATCGAGAGGAATGGTGAGATCAAACATCCACCCACCGAAGTTTGAGAAAGAATTCACAATTTGGAAGAAGAACATGGAGGTATTTTTCAAAACATATTTTAAAATAATGATTTGTATTAAACATGGTTTTGAAGTGCCTAGGAACAAGGATGGAGAAGAAATTGATGAACAATGATGGATCAAAAAGCAACGAGATGAGTTCACAGTTAATGATAAAGTAGAGTTCCATCTTCTTAATGTGTTACCTATATAGGGGCTCAGCCAGATAGGCTACTATGACTCAGCCAAAGACCTCTGGGAAAAGTTTTTAGAACTTCACGAGGAGACCTCAGAAATAAAGCTAGCTAAAAGGGACCTGCTAAGGAATCAACTGATTCATCTCCAACTAGAGAAGGGAGAAATGGTGGTACAACTACATGCGAAGCTAACAGAGATAATCATTGATCTCAACAATGTCAGAGACATAGTTAAAAATCGAGATACTCTTAGATATGCATTGAATGCATTTCTAAACTGCAGTTTCTCGATTTACCTCCTCATAAATGGTCGTGGGGCTGATCGTATGAGGCCGCTAAGGTGGCGGATTCCACCTTTTGTAGAAGAATGCATTTCTAAGAACCCAAGAGTGGACATTAATAGTTGAATCGTATTACATCTCGAAGAACATGGAGATAAGTATGTTAGAAGAATTATTTTCGACTTTGAAATTTTATGAATCTCGATGTGCAGGATTTAAAGACATAAAATAACCAAACAATAACATCGCTCTACAAGTTACAAAGGGCAACTCCAATTCAGACACATTATTAGAGATGGATGAAGAAGCATACCTAATAAGAAAAATGAAAAAGTTTTTTACATCTAACAAGTTTAATAAGAAATAAACCTCAAGATTGCTAAGAAAGGAGAAAAGAAAAGTAAGGTGCTTCAATTGCAACGAAGAAGGTCACATTTGTTGAGTTTTCGGTATGTGTATTTTAAATTTTATGTTTCACTAAACATACAGCGGAAGCATAATAAATATTTTATTACTATCTATGTATAACAATCATACAAGGATACACACACATGTAAACATAATTATAGATAAGACATAAATAAATTCATACCTTTTATGTGAAACGGAAACCACATCAACTAACAACCATGAGTAAGGTTGCCTTTACTCGTATTCATGTCGAGATCTCCTTAAGATGACTTCCCTAAGTCACATGTCGTGTCTCCGCTTTGATACTAGTCGAAGGGGGAGACAAGCAATCTGAGAGAGGATCTACGGTCCAATTTAATATCCGACAGCTCGAAGTAATCCGATAATACGAATCAGATTGAATGAAGGCAATTACACCACTTTTCGAAGGTCGTATAGTTCATTGTCAAGAAGGGGAAGTGAACCTAAATGGTGTGGTTATTCCAACAACAACAATTACTCTGGAATGATGGCCAAAATGAAAGGAAGAAGCGATACCTTTCGGTGGAGAAATAGTCGTTGCTTCTCCTAGTGTTCTTACTTCCACCGTCTGTTGTAGCTTCCTTTGGCTCTGAGATGACTGGCCCTTAGGAGGAACTGATATTAGGGAAGATCCTTGTTCAGAGGTGAGCTTGGAAGGCCCTCAATGGCCAACGACAACCAATCCACCAATGAAGTGGGCGACGACACAAAGAGAAGGAAGAAGTGGCATGGGCGATAATGCAAGGAGAAGAGGTTTAAGTGGTTGATTTAAACCTAACAATTAGATTTTTAATCACTATAAATAACTCTTCATAAGAGTTATATTTATAGATCTCTAACGGGTTTGGTTTGCTAATCAAAAACTCATATCCATTAACTTAAACTTTAAACTGTTAGCCTTAAGTTTGATTCATAACCAAATTGGACTAGTTCAAAATTAAATCACCTTTAATTTAAACCAAACCAATTTAATTTATAATTAAACCAAGAGGGCCCACTTTATCTTCAAAAGATGTGATCCATCCTGCTTTTTTTTTTTGACTAATTTAGTCTATCGAGTGACTAGTCCTTATTGGTGTAGAGAGCACTAGTCTGTCTTCAGAGTTTTGATGTTTGACAATATACTTAGGTCTAGTCAGTTTGACCAAGGGTTGATATAAACATGACTTAATATTTGGATGTGAGTGAAGTCTAGTCAGGTCAAAGTTGACCAGATGACTAGCAAGAGAAGTTTTAATTGGAGGCTAGGCAAGGAAGTCCTAATTAGTGGGACTGGGCAAGAAAGACTTGGCAGATCGAGGGCACCAAGTGGAGAGTCTAAGAGAGTCAGTAGACCAGATGTCAAGTAGGTCAATGAGAACCAAACATTGAAAGGAAAATCTTGGGGGTTAAAGGATCTTATACTGAGCAGGAAGTCCAAGCAGATTAAGGGTGACCAGATGTTTGGTATGTGGAGAGTCTACAGAGTGACTAATCTTAACTGAAGATTAGGCAAGGGTAAGTCCAAGCAGGTCAAGGGGGATCAGATATTTGGCAAAAGAAAATCATGGGGGAGTAACCCTTAGGTAAGAATAGTAGGTTAGACTTATAGGGTAAGACTTAGGTAAGTCTAGTAGGTCAGACAGACTACAATTAGGCTTAAGTTGTTTATTTGTTTGGTGTATGCATATCTTGCAGGAACCAAGAGCTGTAAGTAAGACTAAGGAAGCATGACAGAAGCAAAAAAGACACAGTCAAACTAAGCCGGAGTCAACTCTGGTTAAGCTAGGTTGAAGCAACTCCGGACACTCGGATTATATTCCAGGTGCGCGAACAGTCTAGGTGCCTTAGGTTGGTCCAAACGCTTGGATCAAGATGAGACTTGGCTGGATAAAGACTGATGGACATAATCGGATTGAATTGGTCTGTGGCACTCGGAAAGTGATCAAGGCGCCCGAAAGGGTCTTTATAAACCCTCAACGAGCAACATCAAATAGACAACAATTCACTACTATTCTTAGACTTTGCGGCGCTCCTAAACACGATCGAAGCTTTGCTTGTGCGATCGGAGAAGTTCCAGAAGGGATGTGCTGTATTTAGGACTTCTAGATCGGCTTGACCTCGAGTATTTGTGTTTCAATTTATTTACTCTTTATATATTTGCTCTTGTACTTTGATTGCAAGACAAGTTTTTTCATGTCCAAAAAGAGTTTCGAAAAATAGACCACTAGTGGACGGACGCCTCCTGTACTTAGACCTTAGATGTACTACCCTTGGGGGTTAGGAATCAAATAAATCCGTGTGTTTTTTAGTGTTGTTATTTAACTCTGATGCTATTTTTCTTTGATAGAAAGATGAAATTGAACGAACGAATGAGATTCACCCACCCTCTCTCACATGTAACAGTCCTACAAGAGTAAATCTGATAAGTATAAGTCCATCAATGACTTTTATCCAAAATTTATTGATAGTTGAATAGGATATAAAATTATAAAATTTGAGTATGATTAGACCAAGAAGAGTACCAAAAAGATATTGGTGTTGTTAGGAGCAATTCGATAAGTAAAGTCCAAAGTCATAGATGAACATAAATATTAGTGCAATCAATCTTTAGAGTTTTAATATTTATTTGTTAATATGTTTAATTGAGTTTGAACAACATGAAAGCAAGAAAAGTACAAGCGATATTCACTCTCTCTATTGTTATTTTTCTTCTGTAAAAGGTGGAATCCGCCACCTTAGCGACCCCACACGATTGACCCCATGACCATTTGTGAAGAGGTAAATCGAGAAATTACAGTTGGTCATGACGCAGACTCTATTGTTATTTTTGATCCTTCAATAAAGGCCTCAAATATAGAAAATTATGGTACGAAGAGGATAAAGAAATTGAAAGGAATGCAAAATAGAACATCTACAATCAACATGAGGTCTCTAGGTATGATTTTTAATCAAAAGTCAACAATAATCAAAGAGATCTCAATCATAGATGGATTTAGGGTTTGGAGAAAAATAAGAGGATGATAAAAATGAGGACCTCTAGTTCATCACTAACTTTTTTTTTTAATTTTTGGGCCAAAAATTCATTGACAGGCCAGGCCCTTGTGGCAGGGTGAGAATGAGGGGAAGAAGATGACCTTGTACCAAACCCAGAACTGGGGCCACTGTATGTCAAAGTCGTCGAAAGCAACACCCGAAAAAGGTAAGGGTTTGTTTAATCGGTTTGATCAATCGAACCGATCGCAGACAAGCTAAGTAATCTTCCCAACCGGTTCGATTTTTATAGCATCGAATCTACACAGAGCAGACAAAATAGGAGTCTACCAGGGAGCTCAAGTCGCCGATCCTCCTCCTCCACCATGCGCTCCTCCTCCTCTTCCTCTTCCTCCTCCTCCTCTTCCAAGCAATTCAAGCGCCACCCGTCGGCCTCCCACGCCGGCGGTGCATCCCACAGCATCTTTACCTCCACCATCACCATCTGTCCATCCTGCAAAAGCTCCCCTTCCGCTGCCACCTTCGATCTCCTCCTCCTCCTCCTCGCCCTAGCCTCTTCCGCCTTCCTCATCGCCTCTTCGCTCTCCCACGTCGTCCGCTCCCTCTCACTCCTCATCCCCTCGTTCCCTCTCCGCCAGCCACCTTTCCCTTACCTTGCCGGGTTCCTCCTTTCGCTCGTCGCCTTCGCTGCTGCGGCCCATTTCTCCTGCCCCCTCCCCCTCCCCCTCCGCCGCCGATGCGGCAGGCCGCGTTGCCTCGGCCTCAAGAAGGCCCTCGAGTTCGATGTTCAGCTTCAGACCGAGGAGTGCATCCGATCGCCTGACCCTGTGCAGTCCGCTGCCTGGAAGGAGATCGACGATCTTCCCTGGAAGGGTGGACAGCAAGGGAATAATCCCGACTACGAGTGCCTCCGCGCAGAGCTCAGGAGGATGGCGCCGCCCAATGGTCGCGCGGTGTTGCTCTTTCGAGCCCGATGCGGGTGCCCCCTTTCCAAGCTCGAGGGCTGGGGTCCCAAGCGGGGCAATCGTAGGCACAAAAAGTGAGCTTTCTTAGCCCCTTTCTTGCCATGAATTTGCTTCCACCTCGCACCCTGTTTTCTTTCACTATAAACTTCCAGATCTAGTTGGCTCAGTATGTTTTGTTGCTTAAAGAGTAACCTTTCTAGGTAGTTAACAAGGCCCAGGGTGGATTTCAGGTATTGGCCCATCGATCCTGGCATTCAATTTGTATAACCAAGCAGAGCGTTTGAAGCACGACTCTAGTGGAGCTAGAATAGTAGAGAAAAGAAATGTGTTGATACCATGAATGTTAGTACCCTCAATATACAGATGATAGCAATTCCAAACAATCATCTCATGTAGATTAACTCAACAAAAGTTTAGCTGGATCTAGGTTTTGGGGGTTGAAACTATGTCAGAACTTGCATAAACTTTTATTTAGATGAATTTTCTTCCAGGGAAAACTTAACAAAAATAAGTTCTTGTAGTAAGCTTCTAAAGATAAGACTGTTCACCACCCTGCAGATGACTATTTCAAAAAACTTGTTCCTTAGATTCTGCAATACAAGTTTAGGAGGACTACTAGAAATTGTCTTAGTAAATGTTCCTTTATGTTTTCTTCTTTCCTCAATGCTAGTTTAGATGATAAAAGACATACTGAAACATCTGATATGAGACTAAGATCCCCTAATTCCTAGTTGTATCACTGAAACAGCTATATCTTATGCTTCACTCATGGAGCGGCCTACTGGCATCAACAGGCATCCTTGCATTTATATGACCTGCTCAAACTAACATAACTTCAGTTGGAAATTCTTTTTTCAAGTTCTGCTGGATTTTGAATTCTTGGAGATTAGGATGGTATCATCATGCTCACTGTCATTTAGGAGCCATTAATGCAAGTGTATAATTAGTCACTGGACTCTTCTATTTGCTGCTGTAGGTTTCAAGTATTTTGCAATATGGAAATGAGACAAAGGAAATCTGGTAGAGATATGAATTTTGAGATAGATCTATGGTATTAGTAAAAGGGAAAGAGAGTAAAAAAGATATCATTAGTGAGCAATTAGATGCACTTGATAAACAAAAAAGAAAATTTAAGAAAGAATGATCTTGGCCAAAGACAGATTTTCTGATAGACAAGTGGATCAATTAGGATTAAAGGTGTAAGGAGGCTAGAGGAAGGGTAAAGAAAATTTTCTTTGAACTAATTAAAAGTAACCTTGGTATTACTGTTGTTTTCCTACACCAATATATAATTAAAACAAATAGTTATGCGAAAGGCTCAACGGCTAGAGGAAGGGTAAAGAAAATTTTCTTTAAACTAATTAAAAGTGACCTTGGTATTACTGTTGTTTTCCTACACCAATATATAATTAAAACAAATAGTTATGCGAAAGATTCCGTTGAGTGTTAAATCTATCTCTATACTTATTGGACTTGTGTTGTTCACAAGAATAAGGTGGGTTTATAAAGACTTATTAACACACATTTAAAATCTTATTGAAAGTTTACAAATTGTTTAGGATGTTAAATTTTGTTAGTTTGTTATATTTCTTAGAGAATAATGGGAGGATTTTTAAAAGGTTATTTAGTTTTAAGAAAAATGTCAATTAGTGTTTGTATTTATTAGGATAATTAGAGATTTATTAGAATAAATTGAGTCTTTATTTTACGAATTATGTATTATTGGTAATCTATTAAAATGAATTAGGATCTCATGTACTAAGAAAAATTTTGAATTAGTAAAATTTTCCTTTTAATTCTCTGGTATCTTTTTGGTGAAAGAGTTCTTCTCTAGATGTGGTTTTATTTCCCCTTCGAGATATTTATACTTTTTCCTTCATCAATTCTGCCCCAAGTTTATGAGTGGCTCAATTGGTCAATTTTAGTGTTGCATTAATTGGTATTAGAATCAAAATTTGGTGGGTTGGTCCCAATACTAGTTACCCCTCTACTCGATCGTCCAAAAGCTTTAGCATCATCCTCATCCACAACTCTTCCCAACATTGCTTTCCTTCAATTAGGTTCTAACCAAACTCTGACACCCTTGTTTATCCGCCCTCTACCGACCTCTTCATTGCTTAGGAAAGCAACGATGAGCATCAGAATCACACCAACCTTCCCTTGATTCACTATCAACAAATTTCGTTTGATCAACAATGCAAGCTACCCCCATTTGCCTAAAAGAGATTATATCTCATAATTTCATTATTTGGTCAATTCTAGTTGGGGTTCTCATCCATAAAAAAATGCAGCAACCTAAAATATATATATATATGATAACCATGCAAAAAAGAAGAGCAATTAGAAAAAGAAGAAAAAAAAATAAAAACTATATTGTTGTTGGAAAAAAGAAAGGTTATTAAAAAATAGCAAAAGAGGGTTTCTAAGTAAAAAGAAGCAACTTGAAAAAAATAGGAAAAATTCTATAACCTCCTTTATTTGCTCTTGTGAAATGCTAATTGGGCTACCTCCTCTACTTCCACAATCAAAGCCACTAATTCCTTGGTCATGCTGCCACTCCACCTGCCACGTCGCCTCAAATTAGAGTTGCAATAGATCATGACCTCCTCTAAATTTGCGACACAACTCTCATTGCATTTAGAGCTGTTACACGGGTCAGCCTATAGCGAGGCGGGCTAGTCCGCTAAAAACCCGTCATCTAGCGGGGCGGGGTAGGCCGGCCCACCATCCTGGTGGGGCGGCGCGGGCTAGCCCACCATCCTAGCTGGTGGAAATCCCCAACCTAGCCCAACCAAACCCAACCCAAGGTGGGTTGCGGGTTAGGGGGGCCAACCCATTAAAAAATAATAAATATAGAAAAATCTTTATAATTCATTGAATTTGATTATTTCATAAATAAACATTTCTTGAAAAATCCCCAATAAAATTTTTAATTCTTGATTTTATACTTTATACATATTAGTCAAAGCAATTGGCATAAAAAATTCACAACTGTCATTACAAAAATATATATCATCAAAAATCAATGATCCATAATCCAATTTTGGAATTTTTTTCCTTCTCAATCTACAGGTCAACTGGAGCCCGCCACGAGCCAGCCTGTTTGGACCCGCAACCTATGTGAGCTGACTTGTTTAGGCTTGCTTTTAAATGGGTTGATAAAATTTCAATCAAATCAATTTAAATTGTTTGGCGAGGCAGGTCAACCCGATGGGCTAAATTCAATTTGATAGCTCTAATTGCATCGGCCTCCTCTAAACTTGCACTGCTATTCCTCAGTCACTTGTGTAGTAACAATTCACTCACTAAACACAATTCCCCTAGTGATTCTCAGGTTTCTTCTATCATCACCTAGTGATTCTCGTGCAAAAACATCCGACGCTACCTCTATGTCGGTCTGCCTAGATATTATTATTGGAGATTATTATTGAGTTGCACGTGCACAACTCCTCTCCCGTGAGGCTCACACGATTCCCCTTTTGTATACAACTTCTCTTCTATGTTAGTGCCAATGCCACTATAGTAGCCTCATATGCTAGTGCTGACACCACTAATACTTGAGAATCGAACCATGCAATCGGTGACAGTTACGACATCGAAGACAAACAAGCACCATCCAATGCTCACACCACTTATACTTGAGAATCGAACCATGCGATCTGCGACAGTTACACAATCGAAGACAAACAGGCACCACCCACTCAACTATAATCCCTCTATGACCGTGATTGCATAACCTCCAAGTAGTATTAACTTAATTAGCACTCACACAATTCCCCTTCCATATACAACCTCCCTTCTGCTCTATTGCCAACACTGATATGGTAGCCCTTCTGCGTATTCTTGAGCACCAAACGATGCGACTTGCAATGATTGCTCCATCAAAGACAAATAGGCACTACCATTTAATTATGACCCCTCTAAGTAATCTTAACTTAATTTAGCATTTTTCATTTATCCCAAAAAGGTTGTAAATTTATATTTTAGTCCTAAAAAAAGTAAATCTATTAGTATAAGTAACGGTAACAAACACAAAACAAAGAGAAAAAAGTATTTATAATAGGAAAAAAAGAGAGAGAAAGCCATAATAAAAAGAGAGAAAGATGTAAAAAAAGAAAGTGTGTAAGCTTTCATCAAAAGGAAAAAAGATCTATATTCTTATGCTCAATCTGCTAGCTACATACCTTTGATCTCCATTGCTTGCATTGTCTTCATTGATAACCATAGCACCCTTAATTAGTACCTCTTTTCAAAAATCATATCTCTTTAAGATAACCACTAGCTCTTTCAGATTCTTTATTAGATCCAGTAAAACGATTATGTATTTTCATTTATTGGTCAAAGTTAAACCTTGTGTCAACTTCAACGTTGATGAAAGCTCGTATCATCTTAATATAATCGCTACCTCTCTCTTTGAAAATTCCTTTTTTATTTAGTTGATAATTTTAAATTATTTACATTGATTAATTTTCTCTCATAGTTTCTACATACTGTCACATATTATTTAAAAAAGAAAAGTATTTTTTTTACACATCTTCACATATTATTTATAAAAAATAAAATACTATCATATTATTTCCTCTTTAGTTTATTCATCA
>JBBMKF010443463.1:0-13386 GCA_037834155.1 Curcuma caesia
AAACCACATAGTTAACTTGATCATAGTTCCATAATCAAAACTCTGGTTCGATCTGCTAGTGCTTCCTGCACTAACATTATATTCATGTTTGCATTCAGGGAATTGTCATGGATACTGGAGAGGTGCTGTCAAAATTTTTCGAATGGCCTCCCGGGTCGTGACAATTTTATTGGCATCAGAGCTTAGTATTACGGTCCATATGTAGTTTTCTAGATTTATCGTTGTATTTTTGATTATTTGATGCCAATTTTATTAGTATCAGAACATTTTGAGTTGAGTCCTAGGTTGTGAAGTCCTATTTATGTTCGTTGTATTTGTAGTTGTTTTGGTTTATTTGCATTTTTGTATTTTATGGTTTCGGAGTCCATTTTCTATTGAATTTATCGTTGTTCCTTTTGGGTTGCTTTATTCGATCTAGGTTGTGAGATGGGACAGACCACTACAACAAACTTGACTTTCCGCAGTACGTCATTAACGGTACACAATTATAGTGCGCTGTTAATAATAGTTTTTACAGCGCACATAATCAAGTGCGCTGCCGATAATATATTATATTTTAAAATTAACAACGCACATATAATAGTGCGCTGCGAATAGTATTTTTCGTAGCATACAAAAATTATATGCTGTTAAAAGGGGATTAAAAAAATATCAATAACAGCGCATATGGATGTACGCTGTTAAAATAAATTAAAAAAATATTTAATAAATTTTTATTTTCTACCGCACATGGATGGATATTCGAGCCTTAGGTTTTCGCTGCTCTCTATTCGCGACATTCCCTCCCCGTGACCGCGATCGCCAACGCTCGGCTGCCTGTGCCTAGTAACTTGCTGCCAACTTTAATTGGATCTCTACACTCAAAAGTGAAGCAAATCCCTTTGTCTAAGAGTTCAAACATCGATCTTCTGGTATACCTTGGTTTGGTTTTTCTATGTAAAATAGTTGCTATTTCACAGTGTTGGTTCTTTTACAGGTCAATGGTCTTGCTTGCTTGGCAGTGTGTTTTTCCAGATCACCTCCCACATTCCATGTCTTAAAATTTCTTGAGGAAGATATCTCACAAGGTTAGCTTTTGTTTTGATCGAACTATTTTCTTAGAAGCCAACTGAGATTTTCCACTATTTTTTTCCATTTCTTCTTCATATGCCTTCTCTTGTTTTTTCTAGCATTAGCTTCTTACATTACATTTGTCTTTTGAACTATAGATTAATGCCAGTTAGTCAGATTTGTATAGAAATACAATTCCTGTTACATTCTTTGCTGGATCCATATAGATGTCTATATTTTTCTAGTGCAGAGAAGTGTAGTATATGACAATGAATCTTGATCACTTCAGATTTTGCTTGGTGTTTAAGTTATGGAAGCCAGTATTTTCTTTGCGGTCCACATGCATGTTTAATTTCTATGCTATGTTAGCCTATAGTAGTTCCTTTCTGATTCTTAGAGAGTACATATCTGCTTATTTATATTGGGCTGGTTCTTTCCTCCTTTATTTTTCATAAAAAAGTTATAAGTTTGATGGTGTGTGGTACAAATGTGTACCAATGCATTCTGATTTTTTTTTTAAAATTCGTTCAGGTTTTTCCAATAACCAACCAGAGTCATCCATGTTTTGCTTTTTATTCCACTTATCAGAGAGCAAAAATCATCCAAGTGTTATTTATGAGGCTCTTCAGGTAGCTTTAATACTAATTTCATTGTTATCTGGAGGTTACTATTGTCCAGGGTGGCTTTTCCTTGACAAATTGTGATAAACTACTGACTAATACATCATCAAATGCTAGTTTTCTTCTATCTATACATCTTCGTCATAATATTGTGGTGTATCAACAACTTAATTAGTTATTGTTTGACAAAGCATGCTAAATGTAGAATGTTATCTTGCCTGGATGTTGGATAAGTCTATTCTAGCCTCCTAGTTTTCTGCTGGCAGCCGTTAAATTGTTAACGTAATTCACTAATTCACTGTGAAGACTTTGTAAATGATGATTTGCTAGGTCATTCTCAATTGAATTCATGAGTCTTGAGAAAGCACATTACTATTGAGAGAATACATAACACCATGGAATTATTATATGTTCCTAGGGTTCTACTTATTCAGTAGAATGAACCAGGGTTTCATCTCTAGTCCTATTTTTACTGGTTTGTGGAAGCGTTTGGTCCTATCTTGGCTTCAAGGTAGCTGAAACCGTGTGAAAGAAGGATGGATCACACAGCTTGACTGCACTAAACCCTTGTACAGTCCAACTTGCTTGAATTGCTGCTCATCTGTCCTCTAATTGTTTCCCTGCCAACTCAAGCTACTGCTTGACTCATCTTGCCCACCTTTGATTGCTCAATGTGCTTGATTGCCTCTTCCCGACCTATGCTTGTTGCCCTGACCGCCTGATCCCCCTTCACTACAATAAACTACCTGCTCCTTCACTGCCTTGACCACCTAATCCACCTTCACTACGTGACTATCTGACCTACTCAACTAGGTCTGCCTCAGATATTTGCCTCGCTTGGTGTCCTCCCCCAGTTCAGATTGTCTAGTCTACCTTGACCTTTTAACTTGACTCAGCTTGTCTGATCTATTGGGTTCCCTTGGTCACGTAACTGCTTAACTTATTCAGCATATTGATACGATAGACATTAATATTTTAGGCCTGCTTTATCCCCTCAGACCATCTGGCCCGCTACGAATATGTATTCTTTAAAAAATGAAATGGAGTAGAAATATAATAGAACAACAATTCCATAAAAATCAGTATTTCAATTAATTTTTCTGATCAAATACAGTAATTATTATTCTGTCTAAATTCATATGGTCAAATAGCTATTCTTGTGAACCAATTGCGCCAGAAGGATGGATTGACCAGCCTGCCCACCTCACCTAGACTTCCCTATGTTTGGAATACCTGCCTTCCCTCAACTGCCCAACTTGCCCAGAATGTCGTACCTGCCCAAATTGTCCAGTCTGCCCATATTGCTTGACTGGCCTGCCCAAATTGCTTGGAGCCCAGATGCTTGCCTGAACTGCTCGCCTGATATGTTTGGACTGCCCAGACTTCCCACACCTTACCTAAATGCACCATAAGAACCCACTGGATTGCCTAGATCTTCAGCTATCATCCAAGAAACTTGCTTGATATCATTTCAAAGGTTAAGGCTTCTTTCTACAAACAGGATATATTGAGTGAAAAGCTTATTTGAATGAACAACAAGCTATCATCCAAGAAACTTAATACTATTTCAAAGATGTAATTGAGTGAAAAACTGATTTGGATGAACAAATTACGATATATATGGTGTAGTAAGCATACTGCAGGAAAGTTGGGCGAACTATTGAGACAAAAAGTAGAAAGGATCTTCAATAAATCCTTTTTCTTGAAAAATCATATGTTTAATGTCTTGATTTGTTGTTGCAAAGCAAAGTTACAAAATTCTTGATGAATCACAGTATGTTTTCCTATTTGTGTCAATTAGTGTCTGGCATCACTTTTTTATTTTTTTTGTTGAAGAAATAAAAATGCAAAAATGTGGATAAAGGGCTGGATAAATTGATGAAATGTACATTAACTTCATGTTTCTGAATGATAGATCTTTATACCAAACATGTTTCATTTTGGCAAAATTTTACAGATTTTGAGAGCAGCATCACACAACTATCCAAGAATAGCAGCTAGAATATGGGGACACGTTTCTGTTACTGTTAGTGAACTATTGCTGGTAGGTCATTGTGATTCTGACTCTGAAATTTGTACCAGTTTTTGCAAGGAAGAATTTAGCAAAACTGCCAGTGCAACAACAGAAAAATGTCTAATGGCTGCAATTAAGGTTAGCAACTCTTTTTTATCCAAATTATCCTTGCAATTCTACAACTGCATCTAAGTAAAAGAACTATGAATTTTCCTTGTCCACACTTTCACCACAATGCCAAGGAATGAATAGCTTTCTCTACATGTCGATCTGTGATCTGTGTTCAGGGAAGAGTCTGTGGTAAGGATCAATAATGCAATGCTACACTAAAGGCAAAGGCATTGATTTGATCTCACTTGGAATTATGGTGAAAATTAGGATGCTGTCATTGTGACTTTTTCCCTTTAATCATATCTTCTAATAGTGTATTAATTAAAATATTTACAGGGAGGTTCGTCATAATAAACCAATGTTACAATTACTCCATGACTTTCATCTGCCTAAAAAAGCCTTATATTAGGAAACTTAATGTGCATGACTCACCTCACAGTATATGGACTGTAAGCAGTCATTTTTTTTGGGCCTTCACAATACTACCAACAGTTTGATGTAAATACATTTCTAGGATTGCTCATGCATTCAACCAATCATGGTTTGTTCTTTGTCTATGAGACTAATTTACAATTAGCTATATTGTCATTCCATGTGTTTGAAACAAATATGATAAATCCCTTCAATGTTCATGTAGCGATTATATTTTGCTATGTTAGATTTCTGTACTAAGGATGACAAATGCTAATTTAGGCTTTGATCATTCTTTCTCTGTTTTAATCATTCAAGTATTTAAGGTTGTGCTTAGGTCCTTGATGAGTGCCTTCGGGCAGTTTCTGGGTTCAAAGGAGTAGATGATTTTCAAGATCTTAGACTGCTTGATATCCAACGCATCTCCAGTTCCACCAGAAGCAAGAAGATTTCATCTGCACCTTCTTTTGAACTTGATGACCTTGATATCGCCAAGGGCGTCAGTACCTCTGATGGGATTGACCACTGGAATGAAGTGATTTCTAATCACTTACCCAAGTCTCTGCCACATGCCTCTCCCATGGTAAGTTATGGTTTACTTAATGAGTAACCTTTCTGTAATCAAGTAACCCATCTTATACATGCCCATTTTTCTTTTCTATTGTTAGCTAAAACTTAGATGGCTAATGAAAGTGTATTTGACTGAGTAACACTCTTGCTGACTCCTAGCTGCTACCTGTTGATAGTGCTTATATCACTGCTAATATGCACGCACATACTTTCTACATGTTGTGCTTTGGTTTGCTAAACAGATTGTCAGTGACAAAATAATTGCATGTTTGAAAATTACTAAGTAGCACAGTTGTTGGTAGTTAAGATAATCTAATCAGCCAGCATTCCCTGCGAACATTAACAAATTTTTTACTTGATTTTCTGTTTAAGCTTTATTGAAATTGGAAAGAATGGTTACTGTAGTTTTACATAATTTAGTTTTATTGAGAACATTGTTTTCTAGATTGCTTTTCACAGGTAACAAAAATTTTGATCTTTCTTTTAGCTGAAGCCACAACAAAAACAGATATGTAACAACCAACTTGCTCTGATAATGTCGCCTTTGTTTTGCTTCTTGCACAAACTCCAAACCATTTTTGTTTGGGATCTAGTGACCATGTTTTTCTCCTTCTTTGTATGTGGGGCAGAGGTGATGAACTTTATGAACTTGATACCAGAAGAAAGGCCTGAACTTTATAGGTCTCATATTTCCTAGGGATGGATCGCTGAAATTTTTTTCTCGTGTATAGCATGTGAAACCCAACCCTCAACCCAAGGGGAAAAAATCATACTGTCTAATTTGCCAATAACATGGTGTTAATTAATAGTGATCTGATTAAACTTCAAAATGAGTATTTTACAATTCATACTTCATTGTGTTGCATTATGATATTCGGGTTGCAATTCTAATTAGCGAGGTAGTCTTGTTTAATGCATAATTGTATGCCCTTGGATTGCCAAAATGCATTTTCAATGCTTACCTTAGTTTTGTGTTTGAACTTGTCCAGGTGAGGGCAGCATCGCTTACATGCTTTGCCGGGATGACGTCCAGTGTTTTCTCGTCCCTCATTAAAGGAAAGCAAGAATTTGTTATTTCTTCAGCTGTAAGAGAGAATATTAGCTTAAGATGTTTTACAATTTTCAATATAAAAAAAGAAAAAAATCGAAATTGATTTTGGTAAGTGACAAGTGCAAATACTCCATAGGTTACTGCAGCACTGAGTGATGCAGTTCCATCTGTCAGATTAGCTGCATGTCGAGCTATTGGTGTTCTAACATGTTTCTCATGCATAGTTTCTCAGTATGTCTTTCATGCAATCTCGTGTCTCAGATTTCAGTATTTATAAATTAATGGTCTAAAATCTAAATCTAATACTTTCATACGTTTGGAATGCTTTTCCAGATCCAAGGTGATTAATGAATTTATTCGCGCAGCTGATTATAACTCACACGATCCTCAATCATCGGTATCTAACTTCATCAATTTTATGTTATAGCTAACTGGCTTATCTGTGTTTCCAAGATTATATTTCTGTCATGGGAGAAGGTCTTCAACATGACCAGCCCAGTCATTCCATATTTTAGTTTAAAATGGCTAAGTCTTGTTACATATCTTTTGCTTAAGGTTCGGATTACAGCCTCATGGGCTGTGGCAAATATATGTGATGCACTTCGCCACAGAGAAACTGAATTGATTTCAGTTATCTGTGAAGGTTAGTTTAGGTGCCACACAAATTTTCAGGATTTCAAACTGCATGTCATATTTATCCACAAATTCTCAAATGCAGATGAAATAACACATCGTGATTCTATCTCTCTTCTAGTTGAAAGTGCTTTACGGTTAACGAAGGACAGCGATAAGGTCAGATTATCACAAGCAAACACATTGCTTGTGACTTCTGTTAGTCATGATGACTTCACTTATTACTTTATTAACTCCAATAGCTGCTTTAATGTCTCTATCTACTCATTTTGCTTTCCCTCATTTGTATGTATAGATAAAATCAAATGCTGTGAGGGCTCTCGGGAACCTATCAAGATTCATCAGTTTGCCTTCCTACTCAGCAGCTGAAAAGCTAAAGAGGTACTACTTGTTTTCTAGAAGTTCAAGCTAGGGCTTTGGCCTTTCCCATGTTATACTACACATATAAGTTTTGACTAGATCTCTCTATTAGCAGTTCTTCTACGCTAAATTTTAATGGAAATCATTTCTGGCTTGAGAAAATGGTGCAAGCATTTGTTTCTTGTGTGACTACTGGGAACGTGAAGGTATTTCTTCTACATGGATACTTTGTCATCAGTTTAATTGACTAAATTCTGTCCTCAAAATTGGTATACACCTCTGTTTCTTGTGTGACTACTGGGAACGTGAAGTTATTTCTTCTACATGTCTACTTTCTCATCAGTTTAATCTACTAAATTCTGTCCTAAAAAAAATGCTATTTTTGGTTTTGTTGAATTCTGGCAAGTTTTGAGTAATATTTTGTTGGTCAAATGTTTAGAGAAGGATAGGGCATTACAGATTCTTATGAAATCCAAAAACATTCACAAACTTAATCTTTTTGTGCGAATAAATACATGACTAATTTATTTTTTAAACTTCTATTACCTTTGACTGTTTGGTGTTTCAGGTTCAATGGAATGTTTGTCATGCTTTGAGCAACTTATTCATGAATGAGACCATAAAATTGCACCAAATGTCTTGGTATGGTGTCAACAATTTGTCTTTGTAATATTCTAGTTTAGTTTAACAAGCATTGTCTCTGCTTTTCATTAGCTTATCATCAACTTTACAAAAAAAATATATAATTTGCCAGCTCAGTTCTGATTTTACACATTCTTTTGAAAATTTTAGAAATTATTATGTAGTCATGTTCTTTCTTCTTGGTTTATATATCTATAGTCGTTTTTGAGAGTTTAAATTCTAATATTTGAACATTGACTTGTGTTTGCAGGGCACCTACCGTTTACAGTATTCTTCTATTGCTCCTGCGTGACTCTACCAACTTTAAGATTAGGATTCATGCAGCTGTTGCTTTAGCTGTTCCAACCTCAAGGCTTGGTTAGTGAACAATTCTATCTCATGTTTCCTATTTTGTTGTTTTAATTTTCATTAAAACATTAGTATCCAGACTGCAGCCAGCAGTATGTGCATTTATCTCACTTAGGCTGCACCATATGGATGGCTTGCTCAGCCTGCTGCCCGCTTGACCTGCCAACCCTGCCTGAACTATCTGTCTGGAGTGGACTCACCCTGCACGGGCTCCTGATGTGGAATCTAGGCAGATAGACATTAAACAAAGAGAAGTTATTTCTACAGTTTCACTCTTGCTTGTATCTCACAGAAGGCTAACCATGTTATCAGATTTTTCAGCTTCCCTTAATCAGTAGCTGCCATCATTATATTTCATCCAGTTATTACTTCTCATTTGATGCAGTGCTGAAAGACTCAAATTATTTATATTAGCTAACTGCATAAAAAGAATAGTCCTTAACAGTTTTCCACCTTGTCTGTTTACCGTGAAGCTTATGGGAGCTCATTTTCGGATGTCGTACAGAGTATAGAGCATGTACGTGAATCACTTATTTTAGATACTTCCTCCACCCCGTCAAATTTCAAATACAAAGACAATCTTGCAAAGCAGGTTAGTATTTGTACTACATTAATATTGAAATTATACTCCTGTTTATTACCTCGTAAGCATATATTTCGTTGAACAATCTGTCTTTCCAGATGACTTTGACAACTTTGCACGTGCTGGGCTTTGTTTCACCGAGTGATGACCAGGCATTGGGAGATTTCCTCTTTAAGGTTGTGCTGATGTCCTTTTTCATTATGCTGATCTTTTATTTATTTATTTTTTTGGGAAATTTCACCTCAATTCTCTTACATAAGGTTCTCTGCATATCTGCTGATGTTGTTCTTAAGCAAATAAATAACTATTCAATCTCAATTAAAATCCTTAACACACATGCCACATATAACATGATAGGTTGTTTCTGAGCGTTATTAGTTTAAATATCTGATTAAATATCTGCTACCTGAATTAGTTTAAATATCCTCTACCTGAATCAGTTAAATAATCTTTTTAAATGATAAATGAGTGCTTGAATCCATGGATACTCAGAAAATATTGAAATAATTATATTTTTTTAAAAATTAATTTTAGAAGTTAAATTTATATAATATAAAAAATATAAAAAATATTTTATTTTCAAAATGGGTCATTTCGTGATAATCCATTTATATATTAGGCCCTTTTATGTCACTTTCACTTTTTATCTCTGTTAATGGTTGTTTTGTTCAGGTCAGGTTGGTCAGGTCATGTCTAATATTGTCATACTTAAATGTGATATGTTGGTATCTAGGTTCTCATTAGTAAGCAGACCAAAGGTAAAACTTTTGTTTAATATTGCCAGAAAGACCACCTATTTGCTCTACAATAGGATTTGTCACAAAATTATCAATAAAGTTGTCAATCATCATCACAATTATTGGGTGAACGCAAAATTTGCTCAAGTGGGCTGGCTGTGTTGCCGTCCTTGATCCTCAATTTTCAACACATATTCTTGCCATCTCCTGAAGATTTGGAGATAGCGATTTTCTCCCTTAGTACTTCTTGATGTGGACCACAAAGATAATTAATTGTCTAATGTCCTGGATAATTGCAGTCCTTGGACCTTTCCTAATCTGAAAAATATGCTGGTATCCCAGGTACCCACGAGCACCCTTAGTTTGAACAAATCCAAACTTACACTTGAGAAGTAAGCATAATAGAGTACCTGACTTGTCTTGTACTGGTTGTTTATTTGCAGAAACTCGATCATCAGGTACTTTTGCTACCCCTATTAGGACCAAGAAATTAACATACTTTCATGCCTTTTCCTGGCTCAGTTTAAATTTGTATTTTAGAAGTTGAACTTTGGATGTAGCTTAATCGATAAGGTTTTGACTAAATTTATTGCACAAGCATTGTTGAGAGGCATTTCGAATTAAGGATTAGAAATAATGGAAGGACTGCTTGTCCTGCCCTGCTGCTCTGCCTACTCAGATCATCTGCCTCACTGCCTGGACAGCCAGCCAGACTGCTCAGTGTTCCGACTGCTTTGTCAGACCTTGCCATGAGATTGAAGAAGGGTTCTTTAGGAATAATTCCTTTCAAATAAAATTCCTCTCATCAGCTATCCTCTAGATCCAAATCATCCTGTGTATTTTTGTTTTGCAATTGCATGACATGGCAAATCCATCTTATGCAATATGGATACTTACCTTGGTCTAATCCATTTTTTTTTTATGGAAATGGTCCTGTTACTTTTTTTCCTTTCTTAGCAATACCAAATTTTGGACTGTAGTATACCAGCAATTTCAGATCTTTTTGGATTAAATTATACTGACAACATTTCATTTTATGATTATTGCAGAAAGCTCCTCTTCTAGAAGAATGGCTCAAAGGACTGACTTCACCTTCAGCAACTTGTGATCTGCCATCATCAAAGGGGTCTTCTTCTACTCACAATGAGGAAGATGCATTTCTCTCCTCCGTAACAAACAGAACTATTTTATTGGCGGGATTGGAGTCCTTGATCAATGTCTACAGAAGCAGCAATCACCGTACCGTTGCTCAGAGATTTGAGAAATTGTTGAACAACCTATCATAATCTCAGTCGTTTGAGCAGGTATCTCTCATCAATATTTATGTGCATCTGGAAATTGCATTCTATAAGGAGAAACACCGACCGGCGTATAACATGACTGCAGCTTGCTCATATTCTCCCCCTATTACATTATTGGTTTCCAGTTCAGGTATATGAGATTCTGAGAGCCAAGCCGTGGCTTTCAACCAAGTTGTAGCTTATGCAGCATGTAGGTTTTTCTATTCTTTTTTTTTTTGTAAAATTCAGTTTGTATAATTTCCAGTGTGAAATTGTATTTATACAAGTTTCCTAATTAGGTGAAATCGTAAGTGCACTACTGTTGTATCTGTAGATTTCTATGCGTTCTTGAGTATTACGTATCCTCTTTTATGCTTCAATCCATTTCAGGGCACACAGGAACGCATGCTCAGCAATTATCCCTTACCACTTCCTATGATAAACTATTGTGGGAAACAGGTGAGATGCTTCGACTTTCTCCAAAATCATTGCCTTTGACAGTTGGATCTTATGATTTCCTAATTTTCAATTTCTAGAACAGGCCCAATCTCTCGATTCAGTTTGGACTCTTCCATTCAAGATGTCCAATCTAGATTTCCTCTCATCCATTGGTTATGTTTTTGAAAATCTTTTTATTTTATTTTATTTGAGGGTATTATAAAGGGATGATTTATATATGTTATTTTACCCAAATGATGTGCTACGCCTCACACGAGTGCTTAATTCTTGTAAAATGAGCCTATTGAATTTGTTTGCTCATAAATGTGAGGCTCAACAAGATCACAAGCTGTTATCTTCAGAGAAGCTTATCATGTAGTCCCCATAAGTATCTTTGTAGTCTTAGACATAACCAACATGCTGCATAATTAAGATAGGACTGGTTTAATTATCCTACTCATTTTTTTTCTGAAAAATACATTGCTAACTAATTGAAAGGCCTTGAAAGACAACGTGGAGTACCTGTTGAATCGAGGGTAGGTTGAGTTTCGGATAAAGAAAAAGTAAAAGTGCAAGGTTATGGCAAAGGATAGTTTGAATCTAAACTGATTGCAAGATAAATGGTGTGGCATCACTGGACGGGAAACTCTAATTATCTGGGCCTTTTCGCTCGCCTTTCTTTTCTTGTTTAAGGGTGACATAGCAAGTGGGTTCCATTTTATTCTGTGTAACAAGAAGATTAACTTTGAGGAATAATTGAACTTTGTGATTTTTATCATCATTCTTTGGTTTTTACCATAAGATATTTCTTGGAGGAATAATTGAATTTTGTGATTTTTATCATCATTCTTTGTTTTTTACCATAAGATATTTCTCTACCATATTGAATCTGAAACCTGAGATTCTTTTTCATCTACACTATTAGCTCAAAAGAAACATTATATGAATTTAGATATCCCTTAAATATAACTCAGCTTAAGGAGCCGTAGTGATTAGCCACTACTCCCAACCACCAGTTGGTGAGGGTGCTGGTAACAATGTGGCCTTGCATGCACATTTCGGTCAAGATGATTTGCCATTTGGACCTTCGTTTTGACTTGTACACTAAAGCATCACTTTTTCTTTTCATTAATCTTCATGTCCAAAAGCAATGGAAGCATCAGTTTTTCTTTTCATTAATCTTCATGTTTAAAGGCATTGATCTTTTAAAGAACTTCATTAATAAAAAAAACTATACTTCACAATCTAAACCTGCAGTGTATGGTAAATTGGTAATAAATTCATCTTTTGTTTCTATGATGTTTTCTGTAGCAAATATGTCATTCTAGTGATCTTACACAGTCGATCTTAGGGTCAAACATCAACACTTTAGCCTTATCGACTTGGAACCTCTTCTACGAGGCTTTCTTGCCATAAGTATTTCAACTCCGCTCACTTCAACTCTGATGCAACAATTTTAAAATTTGACGTACAAATATATTTTTATGGAAGGTTTGGTAAGCAAATTCCTTCATTTTTAAATTCTTCTCCTACTGAAAACCTTCTTTACTTGGAAATTAATTATTTAATATTATGGAAAGAAGAAATTTAAAAAAATGAAAATTGTAAAATAAAAAAGGAAAGGAAACATTAACAACCGCTGAATCCAAATTAACATTATCATATTTTAACAAAACAAATAAGATGGTTGACATATGGAAGAAAGTTAACTCCCTTCATTTTTTTTTCTTTAATTTCATTTCCATCTTAGTTAAACAGTTATTAAGTGCCAAAAATGCCTCAAACGTGTCTTCGACAACTGTAATACAAACCGACGTGATACCAAGTCATGCACCCTTATTTGTGTTCACCTGCACGTCGTATAAAAGTGGCAGAAGCGCGAGCCGACCAGTTCATCATCGAAATGGAGATTCCGGTGGATAGCAAGTCGTCGCCGGCGTCGCCGAAGCTTCTCCGACGGGTAGCGAAGCAGCAAGTGGTCAGCTCGCCGCTGTTGTCGTCGCCAGAGAACAACAAGCGGCGCCTCCAAGTCCCCACCTTCATCGTCTGTTTGATTGGCCTCAACATTTGGTGCGCCTTCCTCTTCGTCCACTCCTTCCATCTGTGCATCTCCTCGCACAAGGTCGACCTCTACTGCATATCCCTCAGCACCGGCAAGAATCCGAAGCTTTCCACCGCCATAAACCCGGCGGTTCCCGGCGCCGCAGCTGGCGGAGAGCCGGAACAGAAGTGGCTCGTGCAGGAGAAGTTAACGGACCTAGAACAGGCCCCAAAAGGCCTGGAATCGGCCCAAGAATACATGAAGATCCTCAGCGAATCACCCGAGGTGGACCGGACGCAGGAATCGGTCGAGTTAGCGAACCGGATCGAGGCGCCTGGCATGGACCGGAATCAGGAACCGGTCGAGATGGTGGTACGGGAGGAGTCGAATCGGATGGAGGAGCAGTGGGGGATCGTGGCGGTGCAAAGCTACATGCGCCAGCTGCGCACGTTGGCGGCGAAGGGAGAGCACGTGACAGGGGAGGAGAGGGGGAGCTG
>JBBMKF010443473.1:0-13383 GCA_037834155.1 Curcuma caesia
CGGTATGATAATCATCTGCCGACGGAATGAACTACCTAATCCATCAAATCGATGCCAAAAATGTTCCAATCAATAGAAGAACACAAAAACAATTGATTTTACATTTTAATTTTTGCATAAATCCATCCATTTTTTAAAAATAGGTACGAAAAAGATGCTCAAAAATAATTAAAAAATCATAAAAAATATATAGAATTTGAGGTAGAACAGTCGGGTGGCCTTTCACATCTCCATCCAACCCTTTTGAATGAGACGCCACAACAAATAAAAATAATAAATATATCACAACAAAAGCTCGAGGGTAGGCCGGTCATTTCAGACAAAAGGTTGACTAACACCATGCCACGTGGCGTTTTGGAAGTATCTTCCACGTTCAGGGGCATATTGGTCTTTTGGGATGAAAAGGGACGATACAAATCGGGAGGGTGGGTCGAGTGTTCTTACTGCCTTGTCTACTTGTCTGTGCCCTTTAATGGTTGTGTGGGGAGAGACCGGCGCTGCAGCAGCATAAGAGTGAACAGGGCGACCTGTCGATTGTGGCCGGAGAAGATCGTCGCATTCGCTTTCGATCGGTCGTCAGTCTGCCCCTTTGGAAGGTGTGCGAAAAAAAAATATCCTTTTACTGTGTTTGTTTTTCGATCTGAGTTCCAAGCTGTACTTGGTTTTTTTTCTCATGCGTCCTTCGTCAAAGGCGGACCCATGTGCGGGGTTCTGAAATGTGGGAATTGAGATGTGTGGTTCTCTTGGTTAGTCAGATTGAGATCTGGATAGTGAGAAAGTTCAGATTTTTACTCATTTTGGTTTCGAATTTGTTTGAATTGAGTGCGGCTGGATGTGCATGTGGGGTAGTTTTTTCATTCTTCGTGATTGATGTTAGACGTGGTTGGATTTATGGCTTTGCTTTGTCTCGAATGCTTGCTGGTTGACCAATGCAAATGGGTAATCGATCATTTCCATACTCGTGACGGTGAGTAGTAATTCTCGTTTTGTTGGTAATTCCTGTCAAGAGGGAACTTTGATGGCGAGACAAGATCGAAATCCCTTAAAACTAGGTTTTTCTTCCGGCCGTCGTCATTCTCTTAAGTCTCTCCATCTCGTGGGTCAGACTCTCTCCAGCAGGCGACGGCGGCCTCCGTTTTACTTGCGGACAGGGTCATCTCTCCAACGGCTACCGGCGTTCCCTTGGTTTCCCTCCAATAGGCAGCAACGCCTTTCCGGCCCGCTTAGTCGCAATCGCAGTCGCAGTCGCATGATTGGAGTTCTGGCATTCCCTCAATTGTTGCAGCGTCTCTCCAGCCCTCTTCAACCTTCAATAATTATTGCGGTCAACTAATCTGTAGCCTTTAGGGTTGGCATTCCCTCTCTTCCTTTCACTATGAATATTTATCACGTACACAGTCTAACCCTTAACACCCCTAGTCTTCTGCGACTTTATGGAACCCTGGCCTTGGGAAATTGTGATCAAGCTCAATTGAGTTACTATATAACTTGAATCTCAAACTTTAATATACCAAACATGTCTGGTCTGCATATCTAGACAAGCTAAGTTGTAGATCAGCCCAACTATGATGCAAAACAAGCTGATGGGCATCTCTCTTTCACATCTAAATCAGGTCAAAATTTTGTTTTGAGATCAAACTTGATGTTCAAATTTAATCTTACAAGTCATGTATTCATGTATTTTGCATTACATGAAAATAACGTATTACTAGAGTTGAATTTAGATGTTATGAACTCTTATCAAATTCCCAATATTGTTAATTTATAATTTTCAATTCATGAGATGATGCATGGGCAGGTCCACATGCTTAAATAATCCTTGAATGAGCTTGTCCATGAAATATAAAAAGTCAAGCTTTGTATTAATGCTCTGGCCCTTTGGAGTCTAAATTTATAGCTAAAGTTTGGCCTGTGAAGAAGTTGATCCCAACAAAAATGACGTTGTAACTAGCTGAACTACGAGTACAATTTAGGGGTTAGCCCTTAATTGGGTATATGGTAGCAAGGTCATTATATACAATTTAATTAGTTATAGTAGAGGTTCTTAATGTTATCATTAAATACTTGTCCAATCATGGCTTAACAGTAATAAACTTTTTTGTGTTCATGAAAGTTAAGATTATAGACTCATTAGCACAAGATTAATAAATTGTGAAAATATAGAATAAAAAGGCTTCATAGGAACAACAGGAAATAGGGTGTGGTTGCTTGATCAATCAATCAAACCAACAAATTTTTCATGAGATTTCATCTGAAGATGAGATCTCTAACTCTAAACCAAGAACTTTACCCTCTAACACTTCAGAGATCTTCTTGTTTTTCCCCCTGCTAATAATCAACTTAGGTGTAGGTGTAGGGTTATGGGACTTATCTTGACATCCGAAATTTAGTTCTACCTTTTCCTTATATTCATTATTATGCATTCCAGTCCTTTCTACAGTTCCACCCCAAATATCTATCAAACTCAGTCCAATTTTAATCACTTTCTTATGACCATATTACATGTAATTCGATCCATGCCAATGTCCTTAAACTGCTAATTGGGAATTAAACTCTATGTGGTGGACAGTCAATTCAAAGATATTAATCTCCTTATGCGGATTCTCCACTTGTTCAAAATTATGATTTTTTAACAATTAATTTAATGGATCAGAATATTCATGTAAGTTGTGGGATATCAAGGTCCTCGGTGAGTTTTTTTTTCTCCACACCATGCTTCTCTATTTTTTATGAACATTCAGTCCAAGAGGTGGGAGCAGTTTAATGAAGATTCATTTATGCATTTTCTGATATATATGTGACATAAACAGGAGAGAAAAAAAAAGAAACCTCATATAGGAGGTACTTGTGTAGCTGAATTATAAAAGTTAAGTGCCAAGAATCCTTCCAAGAGCTTATTGTATATAGATAAACATGAGTAGTTTCATTATACCATATAGCACGAAAGAAAAGTTACTTAGTTTGGATATGTCAAAGATTTAAGATCTGAAGTTTTGGAGAAATTGCATGAAAAATAAAGTTAAAACAAACAAAGTTAGGATTTTTATTCAGATATCACTTGATGTAGAAGAAAAAAAAATGGAAAACTATAAATCTAGAAATATTACTCATAAATTCTATTCTATATAGAGCGAACTTACTACTTGTGTTATGATAAGACAATTCTTTAGCTGTAATCATTTTATGCAATGGACATACACTGTTCAAAGAAGAATATGCTGACAAGTAGGCATAAGAGAGCTTACATCATGGTTTTGATGTTCTTTTGATATGGTAGATGAATGAATAGTGGCCTCTCATTGTTAATGATGTTGCATAGCCAGTCACAAATTCTTCTCGAGATCTTTGCCAAGGGAGTAGTACTTGGAAACACAAAAGGGAATGTGGGACATGGGTGCTGACCCATGTTCCCCACCAGGATAAGAGAAAAATTTATATCTTTTATTCATAGTAGATAACACCTTGATTTATGTGTAGCTTCTCTCCGTCCCAAACCCTTATTCAAAATCTTAAGATATCCTAATATATTTCATTTTCACATCTATGAAATTAACTGTTTGGCAGAAAAGGTGGGATAATTCTATTAAAATGCCCCCATGCTACCGTAGGATTCAAGGAGGGCTAAACAAGACAACCTCACCGTTGCATATAAAGAAGTTATTTTCATGATTTGAACCTTGTTTCTGATGCCCAAATGGCACAATCCTGCCAATCTGTCAACTTTATCAGTCAACCAATGCTTGACATACTAAGTCCGTGTGAGTACCAGTTCTAGTACACTTGATCTTCCTCATAAGTAGCAACTCTACTTTGAATTGAATGTTATTTAGGTGTTGATTTATGTGAAATTATAGAATAAGTTTTGCTTACAGTGTCATTATTATTTTTTTATATGTTTAAGTTGTATGGAACCTCAGGCCCTCAATCAATGGCCATTTTGTGGACTTTTTAATCCATGGAAATTTGGTATTTAGGATATCAAGAAAAATGTATCATTTCATCCATATAGATAGGGAAGAAGCAAATATTGAGTGTTCTCGTACTCCATAATTTTCTCTATCCCTGTTTGCACTTTGACTGGTTGAACTAGAAAATAGATATGAGAAATTCCTCTTCCAGTTTCCTAATTCTAATCTATGTCCATTTTCATATTTCAATCCCTAGTTTAATTCCATCACTTTGCCATATAACTTAGTGGAATGAATTTTGATCTTGGATATAGCCTTTAACGATGTTTTTGCAATGCTTAACTTCTCATGATACTTACAAGTGAAAATTCTTGCATAGTTTACAGACAAAGGCTCTTCAATTTTGTTTTCCTTTCTCCTTATCTACTATCTATTCTGTAACTACTTTTTCTTCTTTTATTTACACATACGCTGATCTTGTGCTTCCAGCATCCTTTGGTTAGAAAATTTTAAAGAAATAGTAAGTAGAGTGTCTTATTAATGAAAGGAGACAAGAGACTCAGTCACCCAATCAGCACAAGATTATGGATTAATATGTTTAATTCTTTGATATCAGTAGAAGAAATAAAAAAAAAGAAACTGTTGATAAAAACTTTAATGATTTGATTTCGCAAGTGGGACTGAGAACTGAAATTTAGTAAAATTCTTTCGTTGGATCAATAACAACAATATTCTATGAACAAAATTCTCTCATCCAATCAATTATCAAACATAGACCAATTATTGCTTTATGAAGTTACACTTCTTTTAAAACTTGAATTTCCATTAATAAAATGTCTTGGAAGATGCATTTTATTGTGCTGTTGCTGGGGGAAATAGGCTTCATGTCCTATCCTAGGGCAAATGTTTTGGTTTATACTAAGACCCAACAAAACTGGACTGGAAGGAATTATTATATGTTACAAAACCCTACGGAGAGCTGCCATAAATTTAAGCATGTACACTATTATATTCCTTTTTAATCAACAATATGGACTTTCTACTTGAGAATTTTGGATTGAGATTAGGATCTAAACAAAAAACAAAATAAAGAGAAAATCAGCAATGACATTGGTAAACTATTCAACTTTCCAAGTTCATTCTTTGTATCATTACCTCAAAATCTCACTCTATTTAAAGGGAAATCCTTCCTTTTAGAGGGAAATGCTACATGGATAGATTCTCCTAATACTTGATTAGCTTTAGTGTCCTAATAAGTCAAGGACATCTCCATGATAATTTATAAACAACAACAATAACAAGCCTGAGTTAGTCCCAACTGTTTGGAGTCAACTACATTGATCTCATCCTGCAATTGAACAATGACAGGATATAACTAGTGATTTCATGATCCTTTAAACCACATTTTAATCATGACCAGTACAAATTTTTTGCTGCTTCTTATCCATCTCACAACTTCAACTTCAACGTCAATTGATTCAACTTGTCCAACTATATAATCCTTTGATTGTCATTGAACATATCTTTATAAAGGTAGATATGAAGAGATAACTTATGGAATTACAATAAGATTTGAAAGCAGATCACAACTGTTGAATATGTGTTTAGTATCTCCCTAAAGATTATCTGATATTTCCCTCTTCAATCTCTTAATAATTATTCATCAATTGTTTGTATTTAGCCTAGCAAGATAGAAGCTCCATTCTTGGATCATGCCTCAGTTGTTTGTGAGCCTAAAGCTATACCTTGATCCATCCAATATCACTGCAGAGAATGGCTCCCCACCTTTATCCAACTCATTCTTGTTGCTTTGTGTTCTTACATTAAATATCTCATTTTCAACACTGTTGCTTTAGTTCCCGGCAATATTGATAGTTGTAAATTGAGATTATATGCATATCCATCTTGTTGAGTAATATCTGAAATAATGCATCAAAAACTGAGAATTTGTTGATAGATTATGCACTACTGGCTTAATTCTATTACGTTCACGTTAAATACATCCCAAACATGAATGATAACATCTTTTACATTATTTTTGTCATAATGATCTAATGTTTCTTAACAGGATTATTTGAATTTTCCAAGTATCCCTCCAGTTAGAACACCATGATGGTTCCAGCGGAATAAAACTTTTTTTTCTATTAGCATCCAATGTGACTTGGAGTTGCTGCAATGTATATCAATATCAACTTTTATGAGTTAGGTTTGCACTTATCTAGATAGGTTGAAGGAGCATATAAACAAAACTCAATGGGATCCAGATTCCCATCACATCAACTCAGCAATGGCTTGTATGTATCAGGCCGCCCTGGGCAGCCGAAAGAGAAGCCTCCAACTATGAGTTCTGTGGCTATGCCATACACTGGCGGAGATGTTAAGAAGTCTGGAGAACTTGGAAAGATGTTTGACATACCAACAGACAACTCCAGATCAAGAAAGTCTGGCTCGGTGACAAATGCTCCTAGCAAGACAGGTTCATTTGGGGGTGCTGCCTCTTATTCCGGTCCTGTCAATCCCAACTCTGGCAACCGGGTTAGCCAATCACCAGGTCGAATTTCAGTACCAGGGACTGGAAGCTCGAATAGGCAAAAGTCCAATTCTGGACCTCTAAACAAACAGAGTGATTCTATGAAGAAGACATCTGGTCAGCAATCTGGAGGAACCAACCTGTCAGCCTCCCATAATTCTGGTCCCCTTACTCTCCCTACAACAGGACTCATAACATCTGGTCCTGTTTCTTCAGTTCCTCTAAGTTCATCTGCGGCCCCTCGTAAAGCTTCTGGTCCAATGGAATCCAGTGGTTCAGCAAAGATACATAGCACTTCAACTGTATATAAACAGGCTGTTACTACTCTAAACAAAGAAGAAAAATTTTCTTCTGAGGGTGGGTAATAAACTCTGGATTTTGATTCGAGCATCTTAATTCTCCTGCATCTGTTTGGACTCCTCGATTTATTCTTGGTGCTGTTGATAACCCTCTTCTTATTAATATTGTCTCTCCGTGCTGTTGTAGCAGGATTTTCTATTCGAAACCTCTGTTGGGGAAGAAGAGCTTTGACTCATTTCATTGCTAGCTACCCTGATGCTGAGCTAAGAACTGCTAAAGATGGTCAATACATCAAGGTCTCTGGGGTAGGTATCTTTCAGCTAAAGACCAATGCCTTGATGATGCTTAAGCCACATGAATTAGCTTTTCCTTCATTTTAGGAATATGAATTGGATCAATGTTTTCTTTTTGATCTGTTGGATCAATTTTTCTCTGCCTAATATTGTGTAGCCCAATCGCTCCCCTTTTCTACCCAGTATGCTGGTTGGCTATCCTTTGCTAAGATACTATTTCATTAGCCATTTCTCCTGACTACAAGATAGTGAATTGCTTCAGCTGAACTCAGAGTATGCATAAGTGTCATGATTGCTGTCATTGCTGATTTCCTTTGTGAGATATATGGAGTCATACATTGTTTGAATAGTCATTGTCTTCTTCAGAAGTTTTATGGTAATAGTATATGGAGAAGCTATTCATCAGTGCAGAACAGCAGGTCCAAATACCATCCAGGCAAATAACATAAGCTTCACTTATGACCCACCCTTGTAACATTATATATAGAGAGATCATGTATACATAAGTTTTATGGTTTGATTCTTGATTGTCATTCTTGTCATTCCATATATTTATCTTTATCCATAATCCTCATTCTCTAAATAATTTGCAGATCGTTACCTGTGGAAGCGTTCCCTTGGAATCAACTTTCACAAGAGTACCTAGATGTGTGTACACATCTACAAGTTTATATGAGTACAGGGGTTGGAACTCTAAGCCGGCCAATCCGCAGCATCGCCGTTTTACTTGGGGTCTTAGAGCAACAGAGGTAAGCAATGCATTCTATTTTTTTTTTTTTTGTCATCCTTTGATCTGATAAATCCTTGATCAATGAAGTGGAATATATGCTTATCTATCATTTTTCTGTATAGATTTTTCAACTGACTCATATGGTTGAAAAAGCTTCTACTATTCTTTGTTCTCTGGACTGTGTTGAATTTGATGTTTTACTTTTTGGCAGAGGCATGTTGTTGATTTCTACATATCAGATTTCCAGTCTGGATTAAGAGCATTGGTAAAGACTGGCTATGGTGCGAAGGTAACTACAAATATCAACGAGTCTTCTGTTTTGAACATCGACCCGAGCAAGAAAGAGTCCTCACCTGAGTTTCTTCAATGGCTGGCTCAGAGGAATCTTTCAAGTGATGATCGCGTAATGCGTGTGAAAGAAGGGTACTTTATTTATTTCAATGATTAGAAATTATCTGTTCTAGCTGTTATTTCAATCATTTACCATCTTACTGGGAGCCTCATTGGAATAACAATTGCACTACCCTGGCCCCTTTTCCATCCACTTGAGATGATAGACTCTCCTCGCTAATCACCAACATATCTTTGTAGGTATATCAAGGAAGGCAGTACTGTAAGTGTGATGGGAGTTGTTCGAAGGAATGCAAATGTGCTCATGATTGTTCCTCCCCATGAACCAGTCTCGACTGGATGCCAATGGACCGGTTGCATCATCCCGGCCAGTGTTGATGGGATAGTATTGAGTTGCGAAGACACTTCGAATGACGTCATACCGGTTTAAGTGACGTGTCAATTTGTCGATGCGGAGGAGGCTGGTGTATACCAAATGCAGCTTTTGTTGGCCATTTCAGATGCTTGAAATGTTATAGTTCTAGCTGGGTGTTCATCGGCGATTTGTTCCATCACTTGGTGTATAGTTCTGTGTTCTTCCCTTCCCTCTCCTTTTTGTTCAAATCCCTGGAAGCTTTGCAAGTCACGACGAGGGTGGCCTTTCCATCTTTTGATGTTTCTTGGAAGGTAAAAGGTATCTTTTATTTAGATATGTTTGCACCTTGTAATTTGTGTTTAGAGCTTGTAACTCAATGAGATCTCTCACAGACATTATCAAGTTGGTACTCGGGTGATAGGAGTTCGTTCGGTGTTGTGATTTACTTTCCCTCATCTCGTTATGGAGCCGACGATGAGGGATGTTTGTGGTGAGTGAAATCACCTTTTGCTTCGTCGTGACTAGATGAGATTGTGTCGCGTGTTTTTGTTAACCCTAACATTTGTACAACACAGGGAGCTTCCCTGGAAGAACAGACCCTAAGAACCCAAACTCCTCTACATTTCCCAATTTGCCCTCCGCACACAGCCTCACATTCCCGCCCCCGCCATTTTTAACTGTCTCCGAACAAGCGTCCAACAGCACGCTTCGCGCCCACCTCTCAAAACACCCCTCCGAGAAGAAACCAGCCGCCTCCATCAGCTCCTCCGCCGCCGACTCATCCACCACCAGCCGCCCAATTCCCTCACCGACCGCTTCGGCAAATGCCCGTTGGAGCTTCGACACGATCCTCTTCGATGCAAGCTTGGATCTTTCCTCCAACGTGAATCGAACAGTAACCAGCTGGAGCAGCTCCGGTGGAAGGTTGGGAGTTACATAGCCGGTCTCGTCTGTTAGATCGCTCGGAGCAGCTTCTTCGTCGTCGTCCAGCTTTCTCCCTTCCTCCTCTGGCAGCAAGTTCAGATCGAGATCGAAACTGGTTCTCTTTGGTGTGTTCTGCAATGTGGTATCTGGCTTCCTCTTGCGATCTTTATCCATCGGCTTGATCCCTTCGACCTGCAACTTCATCTTGATCACATTGTTACTGCTGTCCTCGTCTCCATTGTTAGATGTGGTCATGATGACGATTGCTCTGCTCCCCGCCTTCGACACATCTATGAGATAGCTCGTGAAGCCTGAATCTGCTCGGTCGATTGCCTCAACCAGGATCACAACCTTGGAGTCCTTTTCCATGGCTTCTTCTAGAGTCTCTCTATATAAGCTGGCTTTATTTGCCCATTTCCTCATGTTGATATGCACTTTGGATCCCCCGAAATGCTCCGACATTACTCGTGCCAATCTCCTCTTAGAAATGTGATCGCCGCCTTCTAACAGTATGCAGAGGCCCTTGTTTTCGCATGGCGCAGTATCGGCGAGTAGTTCCACAATTGAAGGAATGGTTTCTGATTGCCAAGGTATGTTTTCTTGCAGTTTCAGGCTTAGATCTTCTTGGTTCACCAGCACATCCTTATCCTTGCTGGATGTTGCAGAATTTGAGGGTAGAGCGCCATGGACCAGCGAAAGAGTCACATTAGCATCTTCGTTTCGGGGATTTCTAAGTGAATTCAAGCTGACTTGAGAAACCCTCGGCTTTGTTTCATCTCTCCCAAGCCAGTTACCGATTTCAAATATCGGATCGGCTGCGTTGAACGGGAATTGAGTACCGCAATGAGGTTGCATCAAGGTTTTGCTTCGGTTGCTGTCAGACCACCATGAATATGATGAACAGAAGGTGTTGCTATTTTGCCGAGTGTGATGGAGACTTTGGCACAGGTTGTTCCATTTCCTTCTCAATTCCAACAATGAATCCTGAAGGCATCATGAAGTTTCAGTTTCAATCTTTCAGACACAAGTAACTGTTTTCATTATTCATTAATCTACCTTGTGGTGATTGTCTGGTCTGTGTTTTTGCAGCCAGCAAGGTAACTGTGTTGCGCCGAAGTCGAGCTCGTTCTTCTCGGATTTAAAGAGCGAAGCTTCCTTTTCAAAATTGGAAGTGCACTCAGAACAGCAGCTGAGCTTTTCGTCATCCTTGGAGCTGTAGTTCTTCGAACCAAGCAGTAGAAGTGGGTGCTCAAAGAGTTTTGCCAGTCGAGATTCCAGGCCTCCACTGCTGAACAAGAAGGAAGACGCAAGTCAGAAATGGCATGGAGAAAATGGTTAGACGCAAGAAGGAAGGCGATGGTGATCTCACTCGCCTGGTTGCTAATTGCAGGCTCAATGCGAGCCCGCCGGAAGGCACCGCCACGGCTTCAAGACCCCAGAGGGCCTCCAGAGATGGCTGCCTCATCTGGCACCTCACGTAGGTCTGGTAGCTTGCAGTGGCCAGCAGCCACACCTTGCTGCACTTGCCATTGCTGCTCCGGAGCTGAGACAGCAACCTCCCTAGCTCCTCGACCATGTGGTCGGCTGGCTTGAATTCGCACCCATCTCTTGCTTCCTCGTCCACTGCCCACCGCAAGTCACCTGCATGGATGATGACGCCGCGCCCTTCTCTCTCGGCTTCCGACGCGACGATCTTTTTCCTGAGGTCGGAAACCTTCGAGTCCACATCACTCCTGCTCATGAACGGAAGGTGAATGGGGGAGAGGTGAAGCTTGACGAAATGAGCGTTCTTGATCTCGCCGGGGACGTCGCCCTTCTCGACCTTCGCCGTGAGGTCAGCCACGACGCCGTCTGCGATGGCAACGGAGTCCCCCACCACCACGGCGTTGTTACGCCTGCCTTGCTTTCTCAGCATCACCTCCATGACCGCGCTCAGGTCCTCTGTTTGGGAGGGAGGAGGAGGAGGAAGGCGAGGTGGGGTGTGCCGAGAAGACAACTTGAAGAAGGGGTTGATGATGTCTTTGTGGGCGAGAGAGGAGCCATTGGCAGAGGTTTCCTCTTCGAGGTTGTTCTTGACGCAGGTGCTGGAGAAGCCGGCTTCGCGCATCACCCGGCTGACGCTGGGGTCGTCCAAGATGGAGATGATGAGCTGCTCGAGCTCGACCTTGATGGCCAAAAGCGGCGAAAGCTGTTGGTGCTGAAGCTCCGCGCAGCCGCGGCGCTGATGGGCCTGGGCGCGCTTGAGGGCGGCGATCAAAGCGTTGGATAGCGACGGGTTGAGGAGGGCGGAGGAAGGGGAGGTGGGGAGGCGGTTGAGGGCGACGTTGAAGCAGAGGTCGAGAGCGCGGCATTGGAGCGGGTGGGAGGCCGGGTGGCGCGGCTGGGACTTGAGGCAGGCTAGCCGGAGGAGGGACGAGGATGCGTTGGAGGCGGAGAAGAGGGTGGTGGCGACGTGCAGAGGGGTGACCTGCGCATGGCCTCGCCGGAGGGCCAAGGCCTGGGAGAGCTTCAGGACGGTAGAGGCCTCGCCGGTGAGCGCCTGCTGTAGTGTGAAAGCGCCTGTTCGCATTACTTGAACCCCAACACCAACCCCCCACACTCACCTTCTTCTTCTTCCTTCTTCCTCCTCCTTCTTCTTCCTTCTTCTTCTTCTACAAATTCAAGCTCGATTTCTTCTTCACTTGCTTATTTCTGGCCTCTTTTAATCTCTGTTCTGCTCTACCTTTTAGTGCAGTGAGTGTTGCTTGCTACCTTTCACTTTGGCCACCTTTCCTGAGCTCATATTATTAATATCAACACCACTGAAACCTTTTGCTTTGTTTGAATATGTTTGAATCATAAAGAGTGTGATGGATAGGGACTAAACAAAATGATTGCTTCATGCAACTCATCCAACAACTACATCGTACTTAAAAAAATTGCACTCTTTATTTGCTCTAATTAATTTGCAGACGTTTCCCCCTCAATCAATCACAAGATTCAACAGGCTGCTAAACAAAATCTCAGTGTTGGATGCATGATCTCATGCACGCTTTCAGAAAGACTGGCACAGTATTTGAACAGCCCAGCCAAGAGAAACTTCAAAAGAGTAAAACAGATTGAAAGGGAGAATGGAAGGTGTGATTAAAGCATCACTGCACATTTAACTTTGTTTGCATCACTTTTTTCTTTTGCTTTAGTAGAGCCACAGTGTGATGCACCTACTTATCTCAAAAGAAAAGAAAAGAAAAGAAAAGAGAAAAGAGAGAGATGATTCTTTCCTACACCAATCCTGATGAGTGTTAATATTCCTTTGCTCTCAAGTACATAAAAAAGCAAGTTCATGTCTGCACTCCTCTTGCATGGCATTATTAGCGTAAGTTCCACCTTTAATAATATGTTCAGTAATCAACACACTGATGGAATGGATTGTGTCTTTGATTTGTTTGGTGTGTTCTTTAAGTTCCTCATTCTCATGGCAGAACTTTTGGAATTTTGACCGGTCTCTTTTGTAGATTATGGACCTGTGTTGGAACATGTGAAAGAGTCACTTCCTCTTCTCAGACTCTTTTTTCTCTCCATCCCGTTGCTTTCCTTTTATTCAACTGTAATAATACAGATTTGATAAGAGAAGTTATTCTTTAACTTAGAGAATTATTATATGTGTTTGACAAGAGTTTGAGTTAAGTTCATCAAGTGTTTCTAATGTGTGCTATCAATTATGCAGGGATTTAAAGCTTGTGATTCGAAGTTTTATGATCAATGGCTCAAAGGAATCTAGTGAGATGGAATTCTTTTAGAGAAGGATGGTACGGAATATCTAAAGAAATCCTATGATCTCGTTGTAATACAAGAAATCTTCTTTTAGATCTCTGGCTGAAGAATTCTGTGTGAATCCATGAAGCTTTGGGAAGCATGCAACTTTTGTGGCATGTTGAGAAAGAAATCAGATTGAAGGAAAAGCTTTGAGGCACTGCAAAAGAAAAGCATGCATGCAAAGTTTAAAGTTATAA
>JBBMKF010443500.1:0-13381 GCA_037834155.1 Curcuma caesia
TATTACGGATCGAATTCGCCTTACGAGAAGCAGAAGAAGATGCCGGCGATGAAGCAGAGTAAGTTCAGTCAACGGCGGCGGAATTACAGGCAGAGTCTGAGCACGATCGAAGAGATTGTGGAATGAACAGAGGAAGAACAGATCGTGTAAAGTTTTATTTCTGTTTTTTTTCATTTTTTTTATAAGGAAGAGAGGATTGCTCTCCATTTTAGTTTGACTCAAATTAGTCAATTGTTTAAAAAATTATTTAATTAAATTTTTAATTAATGTTGGAGCAGTATATATAGAATAATTTTGATTAAAAATTCTCGTAAGGCGAAAAAAAATAAATTGAGAAAAATATTTAGAATGTGATTTTTAAAAAATTTTTAATATAGAAGACACTCTTTAATAAAAATAAAGAGTCAATTGTTTATTGATTTAATATATTATAATAAGACTCATAATCATTGATAAAATTTTTATCAAGAATAAATAAATTTAAATTTAAAATATAACAATTTTAAATAATTAAATAAATTTAAATTGGAAATTATTCCGCTGTATTAAAAAGGGGCGTTGTGTCATCGGAACCCTAAAAGATACCCCACTATGGGTTTAGGGCTGCTGCACTTCGATGGTCGCGTCGTCGACGGCGATGGACGGCCCCGGCTGGACTCCGACGACGGCGAGGAGCTGATGCACGTTGAGCCTGGCGTCGCCGTCGCCCTCGGTTCCCGGCCCCTGGAGTCGCCTGGAACTCTCTACGTCACCTCAAGGTATCGGTGTCATCCCCACTCAGTTTCTTGCTTCTTGTCTTCTCTCAGTTGTGAGTGAATCCTGTAGGAAGGTGATTTGGCTGAGCGACGCCGACAAAGGGAAAGGGTATGCGGTGGATTTCTTGTCGTTGTCCCTCCACGCCGTGTCGAGGGACCTGGAGGCCTACCCCTTTCCTTGCATCTATACTCAGGTATTTGATCTATGACTCAGTTTGGGGCAGTTCTGCCGGAATTGCTATTGAATCTAAAGGATCAAAAGTATAAAACGTGACTTCTTTTTAATCTTAAGCATGAGAAAGCTTTCCGTGTTTCTTTGGAGAATTCATTTTGGTGCTCGAAAGTGCACTATTTTTGCGTCACTGGTTGGTAAACTCGTTCTTTTGTTACCTTTGACTTGAATTTTCTAAGCATGAATTGAGGGATTACTAGTAAGTTGTTTCTTGGATTGCTACATGTTGGTGTTAGTTGTTTCTTGGATTGCTACATGTTGGTGTTTAATGTTTGCCTGTTTGAGTCGGGGGATTATTAGCTGAGAATGGTCCTTTATAGTGATGATGTCCTGAAGGATTTGAATTATTTGAGGGGCAACAATGAGTTACACTACAGAGGATAGTCATATTGGCTGATGACTCCTCTGCTGTTTTTTGCTTTATTGCTTATGTACTGTTTGCTTGATTCTTTGTCAGATTGAGACAGGCAACGAAGATGAAGAGTCTAAAAGCTCAGATTCTGAAAGTAATGTTGATTTGGAATTGTCAAAAGTCACTGAAATGAGACTTCTTCCTTCAGATGCTGAAAAATGTATCCTTGCTATCATGCGTGCCTCATATTGTTTTCATTTGTGGCAACGTCATTGATTGAATGCATTTTCATGTATAGAGTAGGCATTGCTGAATCTTTTGTGGTCAACTTTCTCTTTAATGCTACTACGAGTGTGTTTGTCAAAGTAGGAAAGAATCTGATGCGGTTGGCAATGCTTCATTATGGATTTTGGTTATGGCATAATGATACATTCTTATGAATGCCATCTTATCTTATTGCTCTGATTGTCCTGCAAGTTCATTGCATAGATCTGTAACTCATTGATTGCATATTCTGGGACTGTGATTGTCTTCTTATCAAGTCCCATCTTTCACTAAGAGAAAGATCTCTATTCTTTTTATATGGTTGTTAATTTTAGATCCTCCTAGCACGTTGCTTTTTTTCTTGGTACTGAAGAAACCTTAGAATTTGGGTTTGGTCACTTGGTGTAATTGTTTCTGGTAATATAAAAATATTACATACTGGGTAATCATAATTTTAGGGAGCAACCGCCTATTCTATACCAATATTGATCTATAATGCTAGTAGCAGTTATGTTTGTGTATCATGCTGTTAGTGTTTAGTGTGTACCAAACAGTGATTTATCTCACTGCCAGTTGATTTGTAATATCATGGTAATCAATATATTCGATCCTTAAAACATTTTACTGTGCTCAAGGCCAAAGGAGGCAGTATATTTTTGTACTTATTAATGTTATTTTGAAGAAAATATTAGTAAGCCACTTGGAAATTATGAATGGAAAAACATTACAATAGTCTATAATGTATTTTTAGAAAGTGAGAATATTGTATACAATAAAACATTGGTCCTTGTGAATTCCATACATCATTTAATCATCGGTACAGGTCCATTCTGGTAGGGACTGAATTTTCTTCCTGAACTGTTATTCTGAACATTCACATAGAGAAACTCATAGTATCCTCCTATTGGAATAAGACTAGTGAGAGTCACTATCACATGCGCAAGTACTGGGCTTTGTGAAGAAAAACATTAACCATGTTCTCTTCACTTCAATTTGTTTGAGGTAGAGGTCTTGTTCTCTGTCTTGATCTGGTTTTCTTTCTATCCTATTATGTGAGTGATTATTGATAAACACATTAAAAGTTTATGGGAAATAACATTTTAATAGATAAACTTATGATTAATAGAAAATATAACAAAACCATCCTTTCTGTCACACCATCTAGCTTTGAGGTTGTAGGCCCATGTATCTTGAGAACTTATGGATTTTGATGTCTATGTTGTTTTTTCCTTCTGTTTCTTGAGTCCTTTCTGAACTTTGTTTTACTACATTTGGCCAACTTTAGTATAGCTCACAGCTGAGGGCAGTTAGCAAGTTTGCAAAAATGAATCTAAACCATCCTTTGTTTTAGCTTTGCTATAATCCATTGTGGTACCACTGCTACCTAGTCATTGTGTGGCAGTTTTGTGATTATCAGCTCAAGTTTAGTGTTCATGATTTTTTTTGTTTGATCTTGAACACCTGTAGTCATGTTGGTCTGCGACATGAACCAATAAGTGATACAATATCATTTTTTTTTCATTGCATCCTTGACTAATGTTATAGTGGATACTCTCTTTGACATTTTCTGTCAATGTGCCGAGCTAAATCCTGAGCCTCATCAAGGTATGGGTGGACACTTTTTTTCCTTTTCTCCTTTAATCAGATTATACTTAGGCCCTCCTTATCTGATCATTCTCCTCTAATGTTGTACATTCAGAAGGAGAGGAAGAAAATACTTGGTTTTTTGGTGATAAAGAAATGGGCGATGCTGGTAATTTGATTTGAATGAAGCATTGCAGTTTGGCTTTCTATCATTATTCAACTATAGCAACAATATCTATGTAAATCATTTTTCTTTTTGTTGCAGGAAGTGATTCTGAGTGGCAACTTTCAGAAAATCCTGGCAACCCCATTGGTTCTGCAACTGGAGATCATGACCTATCTCGGAGAGTTCATAAGGTATGTATAGGTGCAGGGTATCATACTTATTTACCTTTGAGTGATGCATTGTTGTCATGGATAGATATTCCTTACTACAATATAACATTTAACATTGTCAAATATTTGGCAGGGGAATATCTTCAAACCTATGTTTTGTGTAGAAATTGCTAAAAGAAGATGTGCATTTGCTTATTAATAATATTTTTGTATTTACAAGTTCTGCCATGGTTTTCATCTCAAGGCATATACTGGTCTTTTATTGGTTGGTTACTATTATCGGCATCACCTATTGATTCATTTATTTATTTTCTTGCCATTGAAGTATCAAAGTTCTAATGGAAAGCAAAACCAATGTAACTTTGTCTGCTATAGCGGCAAGTAGAACTTAGAAACAAAAGCTATTGAAAAATCAACTATAGAAGAAAATTGGAGACATGACTCAGTGAGACCATTTCTTTTGCATTTAGGCTTCTATATATGGGAATCTTCAAATAGTTCACCTGATCTTCTTACCTACAAAAACATTAAATGTTGCTCATAAATTTTTTTCTTTACTAGTTGGTAAACTAGCTAACTTGAGCTGAGCTTCATTTTCTTATTGAGTTATTTAATTTTTTATTTAGTTTTTTATAAGTTCAACTGGAGACATTATTATTCATATAATTTATGTAAAATGTTTATATAATAATGCAATTTTTATTTTCCCCCTCATTTTTAATATATTATAGATGATTAAAATTCATTTATTGAGTCAAATACTGAATACTCAGTTTGTTCAGTTTTAGTTTGCATCTACCGATCTGGATTGTTTTCATAGTAAGATTTTCACAATCTAACTTTAGTCTCAAATATTCACTTTTATTTCCTTTAACGACTTTATGTTCTTGTCCTGTTCCTATTTTTAACTTGGAAGGGTGTTAACTATGGTCTTCTAACTAGTTGGCCATTGTCTCTGATGCAGCTTCAAATCAATTCCCAGCAGTTTGAGGATGCAGACGAAGACGAAGAGTCTCATGACGGTCATTGCTTGGCAGCCAACTAATGCATTTCCCAACCACCAGTTTGAACTGGTATAGTTTGAGTAAAATCTACGTAAAAGGTCTTGCGATTGGTCAAGAATGTGTTCGATACTCATTGTGTTATGATCAAATCAAAGGAATACCATCAAGGATTGTATCCCAATGGAAACCGAATCCAAGACTTCGTGAAACTTAATTGTGCAATCATTGTAATGGATATTGTCTACGATGATTAGCAACAAGTTGCCTGCTTAGAAAGTCTTTCTCAAGCCAATGTGCTTCCATTTGATTAGACTCGACGATCCAATTCGAGTTGTTCCACCAATTATTCACGTTGCCGCTGCCTTCTTTATTCGTGAAAAAAGAATTTGGCAAAAAAAAAGAAGAAGCTATTGTTATCCTATTTGGTTTGTAGATGAAATAAGTAGTAATAATAAAATACTAATTCAAAGCTTATTCAACTGTCATAGTAGAAGACTGGCATCAAATCTCTATAATTAGTGTTCTCGACTATTTTATGAAGTACACTAATGTAAAATATTTACTGATATAACACTTCTTTTTAATAATTCCAAAGGAACATGAGCATGTGGTTAAGTATCAGCACTCGAATTTACCGAATGGATTCACAAAACTAGGCAGCAACTACACAACAAAACCAAGATCAAGCTAACTTGCACGACATCGTGGGTAGGTAGGCAATTGTCATTGAGATTGAGCTTAGTATAAACCACGGTTGTGTTCCGATATCTGAAGCAAAGGATCCTCGCCCTGTTTTCCTCGTCTAAAATGACAGTGAAACTTATTGAACCAAATGCAAACCTTTACTGTGATGGTGATACAACAATTAGGGGTGAACCGACACTTGCCGTCTGGCCGTAAGCGACCTTCATAAACAATAAACGGGCAGAAGAAACGGGTGCCTCAGTGATAGCTGTGTGGTGCATAGTTAGTGCGCCCAGGGTATGATCCACTGCTTGGGTACGTATAACCAGCCTGAGAGCAGCAAAGGGTTAGCCAATAGTTAGCATTGGATAACAAATCAGAAACTTCACAGTGACTATGTTGCAACTCGAAATTGGAAAAGCATAATATTTTGTTCAAATTTAAGATCAGAAAGTGCAAGTGACCCACTATCACAAGTTCAGTTTGAAGAAAGACCATTTGTGCGTGCCAAGTTTTTGACTAACGGCTTATTGAATAACTCAAGCTAAAATTGTCTAAATTATGCCTTGACATTATTAACACTCTCTTTCAGTATGGTTTACGGGACTGGACTGGTTCCTGTAAAGAACAATGTAGTTCTAACATCAATTCTCTTCTAGGGTTTTAGATCTCAATTTACCTTTCTTGATCATGGCCCAAAATGGTACAGTATCAGCATTGACTAAAATTTAGACATGACAAACCAGATCATGTCCACCTATGTTTTTCAATGAATCTACATTCTATACTTCCTACAAACATCGCTGGACTCTAATTAACTGCACTCTCAACTGAAGAAAATACCTATCCATCAAAGTTTGTTTCAATAAGGTTATACTAGGATGAAATCATTTCATATTCTTGTTTACCCTATAAAATAGTAACAATCTTCTAGCAAATTATGATATTTTCCAGCCTCACTTGACTTTTGTAAAAAGTCTTACCTTGGATTTCAAAATTGTTCTTTTAAAGCTGCACATAGATTATAAATGAAGGGTAGTAATAGCATAATAAAGCTTGCAATTGTTACCAATAAACTTTACTTAGCCTTATAACATAATAATGTGACGACTTACGACTTCATTTTCCTTCTGTATTGGTCTAAATAAATTTGAGGTATTTCACATTATAATATTATAGCTTCAAATGGATTGTGAGATTAAATCGGTTTTTCTATTTAAATTCTTCTAGCTTAATAGCATGCAAGTTCTGAATTGATTTTACTTTAAATTTCTAATTACCTACCACTTCAAAATATTGCCATGTCACCATGATGATTTCTCAATATTTGTCAATATGGTAAGTCTTACCCCTATTGGTCTAGAGTATAAGATTGAAACCCATGCTTTTTGGTATGCATCACAGCCATTCATGAGCTCTAGCTGTATGAACAAAGGTCCTCAACTATCTTGCTATACCAAGCAGCACAGTATTATCAGATCTCAGTATGTTGGAGTGTATCTGTTTCTATGTTTGATGATACTATCATTTTATTTCTTTGAGTACCAGACTAGAAAGTGGCCTAGCTAAATAGTGATGGGGTTGACCCGTAGCTTATTCCCCCAAAATGATCCCAAAACTTTCCTAAAGCATGTGAATGCAAGTTAGCAGAGTAAAGATGACAACAAAGTACTTGTAGGTATCAGTAAATTCAATCACTGCAAAATGATACAGTTCCATTTGGTTATTCCAGAAAAGTGACACTTATGGATCAATCTTGTTACAATCAGACCAGAACAAGTATGTAACCATCTGATCAATTAGAAAATTTACGAGTCAAGTATGACCAGACTAAATGGGTGGTTCTAACCAGGTCAGTTTTAATGTTGAATCACCTGTTTTTCATTCAGACCAGCAATTCTTAACCAGTATCTAAAATATTACTACAAGGTAGTAATTATTCAGTCTGCACTTCCTTAGGGTCTGCAATTCTATTCTACAAATGACAATATAAAAACAGGACCTGTTATTAAACAGAGCTGAGTATGAATCCATCCTTGGATGAAAACTACCGTTGAGAGTAAAGTAAAAAAAAACAAAGAAAAAAAATACCTGATAGCCAATTGAACTTGAATATCTAGGATAGGAAGGTCGAACTGTGGATACAGCTGCAGCACAGAGAAAACTTTTAGGAAGGCAAACATGCATAGCTAATAATTACACCAAACACAATACTTGAAAGAAAAGACAAGGAACCTATAACTATGCCAAACACACTACTTATTATCTTAGATTTGCTAATAAACAATGCAAGGAATCTTAATCAATGAGTTCCAAATTTTCAATCTTAGGATCCAGAAATCACATGTATTATAGAGATTTGTACTAAGTTGGCATAGCAGCATCCTCTTTTTTCTCTTCTTGATATTACAAGAGATAATATTATTTTGATCAACCATATTTAGATTTTATAGACCGTTGCAATGCCTCCAATGGAATGGACTGATTTTGGTCAACAGAAAAGAGTAAGGCTAAGAAGAAAGATGCAAATAAAGAGCAGATCAAGATATGCTCCACTTAAAAGACGAAAGAATCTTCTTGAGAAGAGAAGACCAAAAAGGGCAGAGCATGATGAGAGAAACAATACAATAAGTATCAACTCTTGAACATATATCAATTTATATAATTACATCACTAAATTGATCGAGGTGAATCATAAATAAAGAAGCATTAAAATCAGAATCAAATTTTGCAATGATTATATATCTGAATATTATACAGAAACCAGAAAATGAACTCAAGAAGGAATTTAGTATTGCTGTAGAGTGCAGAGGCATATCCATAACGGGAGCATCAAAAATACTAGCCATAAACAATTATACAACACATTCGTGAGTGAAATTAGGTTACCTCCAGTGAACTCAGAACCCCTTTGGATATCATAAGCAGAAAATCTGAACCATAGAAAGAATCAGATATACAAGAACAATAATGAATTATAATGTCTACAAGTAATAAAGAGACGAAAAAGAGACCTCTGCTCATATCCATATGAGTAATGCCCTCGTGAAGCAGGAAGATATCCAGCATGAGGGGCCTAAAAAATCATCACCCACCACACATTTGAAACACACACATACATATATCAGCGACAGCAATGAGTGTACGAGAAACAAGATTTAAGATCTCACAAGATCAGACTGGTAGGGATTGGATCCAGAAGCTCCAGCATACGCATATCTTTGATAGTTGATTACTGGCATAGAATATTTTGAGTAAGGGCGCTTAATGGCAGAACGTCTACCGTGTGTATTACCTACATTTTCCAATAGAATTAGCAAAATGTTCCATCAAAACCAGAAATCCAGGACATTAAGTAATTATGTTATGTCAAAATTGGCAACTTGATACCATGGTTGTAGTCTCTGCGTGCTTTTTTGGATGACCGTTCATTCACTACAATTCCCCGGTCTCCACCACTACGTTTCTTCCCTTTGTCAGATTGCCATTGTTTTCTATTCTTAGTAGACTTGAAACTTGATTCCTCTTTTTTCATTTTTCCTTTAGAATCTCCTTGCACACTGACCTGCTTGGACTTGGACTTTTTCTTTCTTTTTGATTGGACTTGTTCTATAACATTGCCATCCTTGTTAACTTTGAATCCACCACGAGCAGCCCGCTTAGCAAATCGCCCTTTAGGCGGCCTGGCAAGATTTACTTTGACCTGAATTCAAGCATACATAAAGAACTTACTAAAACTTGACACTACAAACGTCATACAGCATACAGAAGCTTGTCATACATTGACATCGCCTTCCCCAAGTTGGCCACTATTCACCCCCTCCACACAAGCTAGAGCACTCTCTCGTGAAGTAAATTTAACAAAAGCAAAGTCCTTCTTTTTGGTGGCAGACTTTCTGAACATCTGTACTTTCTCTATTTCACCATAATGTTGGCAAATTTCTCTTATTTTCTTTTCATCCCAAGAATCAGGAAGATCCTCAATATAAACAGTTTTGACCTGCAAAAAACATACATTTTCCAAGCAAAAGAATTTATAACCCGAAAAGAAAATTTATTACAAAATTCTAGTGGATCATGCAAGGAAAAAACAGCAATTTATATCAAAGTCTTATAGCTAAATTCAGAATGACCAATAAAGATCAGGTGTATTTATGAAGTAAGACCAGAGAGCTGTAGGATTGGGGAATAGGAAATGATCCTTTATTTTTCATTATGAAATAACTATTATATGGGTATATACATGCTCATGGAAAATCCTAAATCTAAAACTACTAATGTGCAACTAAATCCACTAGACTAATAACCCTAACATCTCCCTTAAGTCAGCGTATAGATATTATGTATGTCCAACTTATTACATAACCTAGAAAAGCTCCCATGAACAGATAAGTATAAATCTAACGAAGATCACAACGATGAACTGGAAGCATTATACCCACACACAAGCAACACCAAATCAGGCTAATCCACAACTGCCAAGTGAAACTTAAATGGATAAGTATTCAGTCATATCCATACAACACCAGAGGAATATTAAGGCGCTTTGATAGTTCTATGAAACAGTATTAGGGGACAGAAAAAAGATCCAACAAACCTGTAACATTATTTCTTCACTTAAATTCATTGAAGTGTCTGCAAAAGCAACTTTAGCACTCCTTTCACAACCAAAGACAGCATCTGGTTTCCTCAACCGCTGGAAAGCTTCCATTGCATCTGAATGTGAGTCAAATTCAAGAAAAGCAAAACCTTTTGTTTTCCCTTCATTTTTAGGATCTTCAGGTAAGAGTATATCCTCAAGGTGTTCAACTCCATACACTCTGAGTGTCTCAGTCACCTAGGAATACACATGCAAAGTCAAAATTTGCATGAGAACTTAACGAGGATAAAATGATAGAAAGAAAATTAATCAAGACTAAAAAACAAAAGATGAAGAGCAAAAAGAAAATATGCAGAAAAAATGTGGTAGCTATTAGAGACAACAAAATAAAGTGAGTTTCACTTTCATACTTGTTCTTTTGTCCATGTTTTGCATATATTTCCAAGATAAAGGGTGTTGTTATCCTGGCTAGCTGATATTCCAACTCGTTTGCCATTCACCTGTGCAAAATCAGAGTGCAAGACAACATACCTAATTAAAACTCTGATCTTTTACAAAAATATCATTTCTTTCAAAGAATAATAAAATTTAATATAATATCAGGTTCATAGAGAGACCTCTGTCCCATCCTTTAGCTCAGAAAGAACCTTCCTTGCATCATCAATTTTAGCATATTGAATGAAGGCAAACCCTTTGCTCTTCTGTGTCACAGGATTTTTAACTATTCTTATGGATTGAATTTCCCCAAACATGCCAAAGACATTGACTATATCTTCCTCTACAGCACCTTTATCCAACCCACCAATAAATATTCTAAAATTCTTGTCTTTTCTCACTGCCATCTGAGCTTGAATGTATAATGAGGCATCATCCTCATCATTTTCTTCCTCATTGGCATCATCACAATTTCTATTTGTGTAGCCATCATTTAGTTTCTCAACTTCAATTCTGTCTCCATCTTCCTCATCACCTTCATCTTTTCCAGAACCTTCGGTTTCACTTGGATCTTCATCTTCATCTTCAATTGCATCTCCACCTTCCTCATGATCTTCAATACTGTCTTCCTCATCATCTTCGATCTCATCTCCATTTTCCTCATCATCTACCTCATTATCACCCTCGACTATTTTTGCTTTACCTGATAAAGAAAATTAATGAGTTAAAATGATCTAGTCTAGATTTCAATCACTAGGGGGGAAAACAATGTTATTCCCTCCCACACAATAGAATAGAATCAGCAATAAAATGAGGGGGACGATTCTTTCCATTCTTATTTTTGGTTTTATTAGATTCAAATGTTCTTGTGGAATAGAAAAAAAAAATATACATAATATGAATTTTCAACCCTTTTGTTTTATGTAGAATGCTGTATTTTTTGAAGGTTGAATACCCATATGGAATGAAATTGATACGCCATCCTGATGCTCAATCTCACTCACACAAGTTGATCAAAATAAAATAATGGCACCAAATCCAGAATTATGATTCCATACTGGGACCATACCAAATGATCCATAAGAACTGCAAGAGGTTTCAATATATATTGAATGCATCACTTTCTTTCTTGTCTTCCTATTGCCTGGCCTATGATATTGTCACAGCATGATTCTCATTGGAGAATATATATTTGTATAAAAACAATTGCATTAGAAGACAAATAGAGCCATTTGAATGCCACAAAATAGCTAAAGAAATCTGGTATGAAGATGCAAATACTAGTTAATTTTGATAAGATACCAATCACTCTTTGGAGAAATTCCAGTCATCATCATCGAATTATGTTTGCTCCAACTCTTTGAGTTGAGCTAACTGGATTTTATCATTAACCTTGATGCAAAATTTTATGCTAGTAATAAACAAATTTATTAGATCCAATTTTCTTTTTTAATAAACATAAAAATTAATATTAATAACAATTAATAAAATAGAAATAGTGCCTAAGCATCAAATGGATATTGTACCATGCTCCAAGTAACTTAGCATTATTCACTCTCTTTTCATGTGGAAAAAGCTAATTGATGTAGAAATATAATTGCCTTGTTACAATAAGTCTAGAGTCCTAGGTATTTGACATTGACTACAAGGATCCCATCTTGCCATCATAATCAATGTACACCTACATTGCTAATAATAGATAAATTTTCAAAATCACTCTTAATTAGGTTATGCAAACTTCTCTTTGTCTCAATTTACACACCTTAGACTCTTGGTAGAAAATAAAATTGCCTAGCTCAAGCTTCATAAATAGTAATGAATATTCATTTTCATACTATGAAGAAAAAAAACTATTAGTGCGTGTCAACAGATGAAGACCCGGGCGATCTGGTGTGCTAACATTGCATTTTAACAACATCAATGTAAGAATGGAGAAGAATATAAAGCTGAGAAGGAAGTCGTGCAAATAGTGTGTTTATTTAAGAATTAGATTATTAGAATTAAGTGGGGGAAAACAAGCATAAATGTCCGCAGCTATCTGTGTTCATTGTGCATTTGTGCTCAGCTAAACGATTAAACTACAAAAAATGCGTAGAAAACAGATTCGACATGGGAACGGCACGCAATGCATACCTTGATCGGCATCCGCCACATCGTGCTCTTCTTCAGCTTCTAGAACCGCAGCAACATCGTCTGGATGCTTTGGAACTTCAGCAATTTCAGGATGAACGGCAGAATCATCAACTTTCTTTGCATCGTCTGGATCATCAGCTACAGTTTCTTCTCTAGCCTTCTCAACAGATGCTGCTCCTTCGACCTTCTCAGATGCAATTTCCTGAATCCGCGAAGCCTCAACTAGCACTCGAGTAGGCTTCTCCGTCACAATCGTCGCTCCATCGATTTCCGATGCCATCGCTCTCTCATCCGCCGGAGGATCCTCCACGGACACCGGCGTGGCGACAATCTCGCCTTCGAACTCCTCCCGCTTCAAATCCGCCGCCGCCGACTCATCGATCGCAACGAGAGGGGCGGCCTCCTCCGGCGCAGGACGCGCGAGATTCTTGTTCGACCTCAGCGACGGCCTCTTGGCGACGGCCTTCTTGACCGACCGCGGGGGCATCTTCCTCGAGCAGGAAGTGTGCTAGGGTTCGACGAAAGGGAGGGAGCAGATGGCGAAGAAGCGGACTCTGCTGCTGGATCCAACGATGCAACCGCTTGCCGGACGCTAACCGACATGACAAATTTGGACCCGAGCCGTTACATTGCCATCGTCCTCTCTAACGGGCTCTACTTACGCCCAGCCCAGCCCAGCCCAGCCCAAAAAGAATATTACAAACTTTTACTTTTTATAAATATATTAAATTAACAAATTTTATTAATTAACAAGTTCCTGCAGTTTAATCTTGCTAGGTAGAAATGGTTGAGTAATGATGCTGTCGCATAATTATTATATGTAGTATATAATAGGAGGCATTGCATGCATGCAGGCAATCAAGGATTTCCTGCAGCTATCTCCAGGTTGGACATGGTACGTACCCCCTTCAATAAATAAATAAATATATATATATATATATATATATTTATTTATTTATCAGCTATACGTACCGTCTTTACTTTTCTTTGTTGCTGACAACT